>PVJO010000215.1:0-283452 GCA_004026905.1 Hystrix cristata
TCCTGGGTCTTCACATTGAGCTACATCATTAGCCATATACATATACATATACATATACATATACATATACATATACATATACATATACATATATATATAGAGAGAGAGAGAGAGCCATATATATACACACACATACATATACATATATAAAAATGTGTATATATATACATTATATATATGTGTATATATATATATATATTTTTTTTTTTTTTTTCGAGACACAGTCTTGCCATGTTGCCCAGGCCAGCCTCAAACTTGGGATCCTCCTGCCTCAGCCTTATGAATAGTTGGAACTACGGGCATATGCCACCATGGCTGCTTAGGGAAGAACTTTCTAATCAACTCATTATTACTTCTAAATACAAGAAATCACCTGCCATAGATGTTACAAAAGCCTCGCAGGATTATTAAGAAAAAAATTAGTTTTTCCAAGAAAATATTTATAACTCCATCTTGCCTTTTGTTGTCTTTTTTCTTCGCAATTTTGGAAGAACTAAAAATTCAGTTAGATGCAGTTATCTTAGTACTAAGAGGACTTCAATCTCTGAAATGTACACAGCTATAGGGGAAAAAATACAAAATATCTATAAAACATTAATTCATGAGCCACTAATCTGTCTGTGAAGATAACTACCCATATGCATGATTTTTTTTTCATCAGTGTGAGAGTGTGAAATCAACAAGCAAGCACCCTTCTTCGTTAATTTGGGATAAATTAGCACTTGAAATTAGCCAGGTTCTTCACATCAGTATTTTTAACTAGTAAATATTTTTGTGATTGTAACAGAGCTGTTTCTTCACTATAGAGCTGTAAACTTTGCTTTTTACATGACTTAACATGACTTTTAGACACTTCTAAGGGTAGGACAGAGGCTCTCTAGTTTGTATGGCTTGGACATTGCTGGGATCTCTTAGAGTCGGACGAGGGATAGGGGGACATGGTTCCATGGCTCCTTCCTGTTACTTCCTGCCACGTTGTCCTGAGCAGCTTCACAGCACTGTACTCTTCCCCCTTGGCCATGCTTTGTCCTTGGCCCCGAAGGCCCAATTTCTGATTTTCTGCATTGGTCTGGTGCCTGGAAATACTGAGCTTGGATGAAACCTTATTGAGACCCTTTTGGGACCTAAATTACTCTTGTGTCCTTGGCACTAAGCTGTAGCCCTTTATTGTGCTGGTAAGTAGTATCCAGGGCTGTGCTAATATTGTCACCAGTGCCAAGATCTTGGTAGTCTGTGTGCTAGGCTAGTGAAGTCTGTCCCAGGAACAGCACCACCTACAGTCTTGGGTGGGAGTGCCCAGCTGTATGGGAAAATACACAGTGGGTCGCCTTAGGCACAACCCATTCAAATATACCCTCACGAATCCAGAAGGATGAGGCCAAAGGGTGTTAGTCTCTTTCTATGGCACTGGGACAGAATGGATTTTTATAAAAAGAAATGGGTAGGGCTGTCAGGTGCCGTAAAGAACACAAGTCTTTCTCTTGAGGAAAACCACGGAAGTCAGGTGCACGCACACACACACAGGCACACATGCATGCACACACCCCACCCCCATGTGCAGCATCTCCAGTGAACTCCCCAGTGCATCCGGGGATGTGCTTTCTTTCCTCTACCCTTTCTCCGTGGTGAACTTCCTACAGGGAACCCGACAGAAGCACTGCTCCCAAACGTGGGCCGGGATGCATTCTGAGGCACATTCCCAGACCCGCTTTCTGCTTGGCTTTGAGAAAGGGCCTCTTTAAGAACCTCCCTCTTTCTGTGGGCCTGGAAGCATGAATGTTTATAGACATCCTGGTAAGAGTGGGCTGCCGGATGAACGCAGGAGACTGCGGCTAGGTATCAGCGCTTGGAAGAGGAGGCAAGGACATGCGGTATTAATATTGTCAATGATCTTTTGACGGGAAAACAGATACGGCACTCACTGCCAGATTTAAATAGACATCAAGTGCATTAATGACGAAAGGGCAGACTTCAAACAAAGGGGCTGTATGGCGAGGAGCTGAGTTCATCTCTGCACTGGCAATAACCTGATCTGAAAAGACACTGTCAGGACTCGAGACAGGCCCGGGATTGTGTGCGGTGACAGAAAACAGAGATCCTGACAGAGATACCAGCACCATATTATGCCAAGGAAACTGTAGCACTGTCTGGTACCCTAACGCAAGCTGACATCACGCCCCACCACTCAGGGTCTTCTCCGCCTGCTCCTACCAAACACTTCTCCCCAGACATCATTACAAAGCTACGCCTGTGAAGTTCCTGGCAACCCTGGTCTGTCTGAGCAGGGGGTCAAGGGGCCTAAGGATAACCTCAGTCAATCTAAATTTGGGCTTTGCAGGAGGGACACACTCGTCCCCACTGATATCTTGGCTACTTGAGGTGATCAGAGGGCCAATGTGTGAGGAACTGTCACCTTGAATTAAATCCTTAAAGGGAAGCTGCTCAGTCGCAAGCTGCTCCAGGGAGGTGCAGGCCCCACCAGGCCGCCGAAAATGAAATCCAGCTGTTGGCACTTGTCTGGGGAAAAAGGTGTTCAGGCTAGCGACAGTGACGTTCCACTGAAATCTTTGCACTGGAGCCATTGTCTATGATGGTTTGTATCAAATAAGCATTGCCTTTTTGAGTTCCCTACCTGAGCTCACAGGGGCTCACAGAGGGGATGCGATTACCCCCAATATGCAACTTTTGTGCTCAAAAATAAATAACATTAACGAGGGCGGGGGGGGGGGGCAACCCAGCACAGTCCTGCATGTGGTCACCAGGCTTTTATTTATCATGAAGGTTATCTGGGAAATAATAGGCTCTGCTCATAAATTAAGTGAGGGGGCATTATGGGCCGCTCTCTCCCGGCTCTCCCTCTGGTCCTCCCTCTCTGCCACAGCAACTGCTAAATGCTGAGAAAATGACAGAGGGACAGTTTGCATGCGTAGAGCACTTGCACCGGGAGGTGCTTGGAGGCTGAAATTGGGGAACCTGCTGGTTCTGACTCAGGCCGAGGTTTCTGAGGACATCTGCAACAGATTCACTTGTTTGTATCTCCGCAAACTCTAACGTCTCGGAGCCGGAGGGGAACAACACAGTTAATGGCATATGTAGTGTTTTTAATTAAAATATCTGGCTTTGGTCATAATAAGTGAAGCAGGCTTGCCGCGCATCAGGCCAACGTGCAGATGGTCTGTGAGGGAGTTTCTTTTTGGGGGCCCTGAGAAATGACAGCATGCTGTCCCCCAGGGAATCCTCTCCTACCAAATGAGACTCCTAATTTTTCTTAAGTAGCCAGCGTTCCCATCACCATAAGCTCTTAAAGCTATAATTATGAAAAAAAATGTATTGGGAAGAATCTGTTTTAAAGAGGCTCTTCATCTTTTCAATGTTTCCCCCCTCAGGAATGAATGTTCTAATTATGCAGGTTAAGTTATGACCTTGGGGCTGCCTTGAGGGGTGGGAATCTGCCTCCTTTCTTGGAAGCGGGGCCCTGATGCCAGGTACGACTTTAGAGACTGTGATGGGGGCGGATCCTGAGTGCCCCACGAAGGGGGTCCTCGCGGGACAGCCTGACCTACCGGCATTCCACCCAGTAGGGGAAGATCTGTATTTACATCCTGGCCTGCCCTTCATGGCCATGTGACCAGGGATGTCCCTGACCTTCACTGGGCTGCTTTCCCCTTTGTAAAATGGGGACAAAGACAATCTATGAGCTCCATTTTAGTTCTGAAATAGATGATTTAGTACTTTTAAATGTTTTTCTGATGAAGATAAGGACATACTTCGATATTGCTGTATGGAGAAGGCAAATCTAGTGGCCAGTTGATCCACAATTTGAGTTGGACTATGTCAGATCTCGAAACTCACCCAGACCATACCCCCAAAATATAGCCCAGATGCAAGGGAGCCCTGTAGGATGCCAAAGTCCCCAAGGAAAGGGTTTCTACCAACTTACTGTGTGTTTCACACTCATAGCAGGAAGTGCTGAGCACTGACTGCCCCATGTCCCACCAGCTTTGACACCAACTCACAGCTCCACAGGCACCAGTAGGAAATCCTAACCCAAAGAGTGAATGGTCTACCATTCATGTTCTGGTAGTAGAAAAGAAAAAAAGAATCTGCATATACAAATATAAAAATGTACTGGATGACATGCCTGCAGGATGGACCAATAGATCCGCATGTGCAAACTAGAAAAACTAAGTATCAGTTTTATTAGGAGACGGAGCAAGGGACAGCTGGTACCTCAGAGAGTACAGCTTAGTCTGTAGGAGCAAAGGACAGAACTAGCCTCCTCCTCGCCTCCAAGAACTGAGAACTGATACCAGTGTTGTGACTAGGTGGACGGTCCAGTGACACAGAAGGAAAGGCCATGAGGGGCATCCTCCTGGTCCACATGGAAGGCTCTAGAATAGGTTTCCGTAGGACACTATCCATATCATACACATGTCACTCCTCTGGTATCCTCCCTTCTCTTCTATTTCTAGCACCTGGTGCCTGAAACTGGTACAGAGAAGGTGCCCAATAGATATGTTAAATACCTTCATACCATTAAGATGGTCTGCATGTAAAAATCAGAATCCTCCAAGTTAGGAATTCTCACTGTTGTGTACTCCTACCTTAAACTGCTGGTATGATTTCAGACCTTTGAACTGTTTTTAAAAGATATGCAGATTTAAATATGTTCCCTTCAAAGAAATGGAGGCAGAATAACAGAACGCAGTGGCCTGAGTTTCCACATACTGGTGTTTCTGTACTGTGCACTTCCATCCCCAGAAAACAAAGCAATCATAGTGTCTGACTAGAGAGAGAGAGAGAAGTGAAATGAACGTTATCATCCAGATGTAAGAGCTGTAACCCTCGTGCTCTGGAAAGGGACATTTCCCAGAAAGCACATACCTCAGCCGTTATCATGTGTGGGCTGTTTGTAAACTGGGAACTCGACAGTAGAATAAACACCCAGGCTTTATGCACTCAAGAAAGGGCCGGAGCAATACTTTGGGGTCAGCCGTGTTCTCAGCTCTGCAGTGGACACCACACAGGATTCAGGGGACCCTGCAGAATTACAAGCTCTGAGCACCACATCCTGCCCCACTGTAAGCTACTTAAATACTAAGGCAGAATGAACAGAAGAGAGGCTTTAAAAAGTCTCCAGGGAAGGGGCTGCTTGGGAGTTTTTGCGAAAGGAAGACAAAGTCCTTCCTCTGGGCCAGACTTATCTGTCCTCTGTGGGTCCAGCTGAGAAGCCTGAAGTTGGAGGTGAAACAGGCTCTCCACCTGACCCAGGGGACAGCAGACTGCAAAGAAAAGGTGAGATTTCACAAAGCACTGGCGGATGGTTTGAGGCAAATGCCTTGGGGGGTCATCTGCAGCTGGGATTGGAAGGGGGTGCCGCGGTTTGCCCGTCATGTTTGTTAACCCTAGAAAATGTCTCTTAAGGCTTTTGATATTTTCACCATGAGTGAGGGGGACACGCTGCACAACATCTTTGCAAAGTAGTGGCCCTGACCACCTCCAACCCTGCTTCCTCCTTCTCCTTTATTAAACAAAGCAACCCTTGATAGGTGCTGGGCGGGGCATGACTGCGCTGTCTAAATTGACCCTGAACTTCCATACTGGGGCCACTTAAGTCTGCTCTTTTAGCCCGGGGAAGCTTTGACTTCAGGCTTACCACTGTAAACATGTAAACTGGACTGGTAATTTTTCTTTGAGAAAGTATTAATTATTCACATCAAACTCTGTTTAGCCAGTTTAACTCCTTAATCAATTTTTAGATACGAAGTTAAATCATTTCTAATTTTAACATTTTTATCCCTATTATCAGTAAGATCAATTCTTTTTTCATGTAATTTTTACATTCAGATTAAATTCCTCAATCCGATTTGGCCGAACATCAACTTTTATCAATGATACCACCTGAATTTCTTTTTGTCACTTAGTTTTCAGAGTCCCATTTCGTTGAATAGAACTGTGCAGCTCTAAATTATGATAGGAAGGTTTGAGTCTTCTGTAAAAGTCTACTCAATACATTTTATTGTGTGTAGTGTTAGTTCATTTCAATTTTATTTTGTTTTCATTATTTCAACCAAGACTAATTCCTCCCCATGAATTTGTGTAGGTTTCAATATACTAAAATATAAATCTTGGGTCAGTATTATATGCCTGTTTCATTGCTGTCAGTTTTCTTTCAAGGTGATGATTATTTCTATCAGCAGTGTTTATCATTGAATTAAAGGATCGCTTTCATTCATGGCCTAGGACAGGGGTGAATGCTCCGGGTGCAGGATGGTATCCAAACTGTGAGGCTGTGATGTGCTGTTTTCTATAAGCACCAGGCAAAAACCAAACCAAACAAAACAAAATACCCCCCACCGAAAAAAGAAAACATAGAATGTTCCACCCATTGAAGGGTTAGGATGCAGCCATATCCTGAAGGGAAAGGGGAGGCACGGACCTCCGGGCTGACCCAGTGGAGCAGGCCGTCTGGCCCAGCGCTGAGCTCTCTCCCGGGATGGTGGGAGGTCAGAGAGCAGCTCACACCGCCTGCCCAGACAAACCCTGGGGCTCGTCAAGTAGCACCCCTGTTTGTAGGGAAGGAAACCTGGCGGCAGGGGAAGGATCTGGGCCACTCTGCAAGGGAGGTGACGGGCAGGCACAGTGGGGACACTCACCTCCCAGACCGGGGAGCGTACAAATGTGACGAGAGAGTGGGCAGACGAGTTGACGTGTGATAAACCAGAGCCTGTGCGAAATACGCTCAGGGCTCCCAGGGCTGCTGAAATGAGGCTTGCCATTCGGAAGGAAAGGAGGTGGGGGAGGAGGGAAAGGCAATCACGTAATGCTGGCGGAAAATGGAAAGGCCGGCTCAAGTACAGGAAACCCTTGCGTAGCGGCTGGCGCTGTCCCACCTTCAGCCCTAGGAACCCGGATGGAACCCACGCAGGGTCCTCTCCACATGGAGGGAACACGAGGCCTGCAGATTAAACTTATCTGGTGGCAGATGTTTTTATTATGTGAATCTGGAGAGGAAACAGTCAACTTGCTTTTGCTCAAATGTCAGTGTTTTTTAATTTCCTCTTTTCTTTGTATTGGGCATAGTGAGAGATAAGCAGGAATTGTGTAAAGCACATGAGATCCAAAGTAGCGTCACTAGACTCCTATGTCGAACATCACTAATATGGTCAGGTCGTACCTCTATGTATGTTGCATTTCAATCTCACAGGAACATATTATAAATGGGAAAAAATCGGACTCCGTCATTAACAGTTCCTGTTCCAACAACTCCCTCCTCCCCCAAATAAACTCCTAAGTGTTAATGATCCAAGTTTTGTTATTATTTTTATTCTCAGGTTACATTTTTTTGTCTTAACTAAAAATGAAAGTGTGAAGCCTTTACTTTTGATTTAATAAGCAATGTTTTAGTTATTCCTTGCTATAAAGATACTTTGTTACTTACAAGTAATAATTTACTTATATTCTTCTATAAAGATACTTCCTAGTAAGCTTATACACAGAATGCTAAATTTTCCTTTAAAAGTACTTTTTTTTATTTTGTTGTACTGGAGATGTCTTAAGCTGGGACAGAATGTAAAGACCCTCATATTAGGTAAAATCCTTCATTTTACAGAGCAGAAAAAAGTGTTTCCAATTGTTTTTCCTAAAGTGATAATCCCAGGCGCCCATACTTCTGGACTTCTCTAGTCCCGAAAGACCTCTAAATTACAGGACGCTGCCTTTAGGATACGAATGGAAGTTTTACTTGTATAACTTGTTTCTCAAATATGGCATTTATTTGTTCAATCCTGTTCACAGGAACCAGAGGTCTCCTGAGAACTTCAAAGATCACCAACTTTGAAGATTTAGACTGGTTCTTACCCACTTTTTTCAAGGAGAGAACTGTGAAGTGCAAGGCCAGTGTGTGAGTATGTTTCCTTCTCCTCCTGTCTGTATCTGAAGCAAGGCTTAATCGATTTGAAATGGGCTGGATTCCAAAGTGCATGTTGAGATCGGATGCAAATCAGCTAAGATTCATGAAATCTGGCTCCATGCAGTCCAGTGATGGACGGGCCATAAACCTGCATGTCATTCACAGTGGACAGTGGTCAAGTGGGATGACTTCAACTTTCTCTTTCAATTTTTGAGTGAGGAACTCTGAAGTCTTTCAGACAGGAAAGAGAAAAGTAAGCAAAAAGCCCACCCCTTCACCATTCCCAGCACCATCTCTGCATTTATCTTTTCTACTTTCAGCGGCGGATGGACCATTGCCACTAGAGGGCAGCATGAATTTAGGGAAAAAAAAAAAACCCAGCAGCTTGGTTTAAAATAAATAAATAAATGACAGGAACTATTCAGGGAGGGCTGTTAAAGCCACACTATGCTTTTGGTCAGCAATTATAGGTTCTGTAATGATCGATGTCACGTTTACTCAATCTGGGCTGAAGGCTATCTGGAAATGAGGCTACCAGATGCTACCCCCACATACATGTTTGGATTCCTGGTGCCTTTATTTCAGGGACTGATTTTCTTCCCTCTAATTAATCTTCCAGACTCAAAGGGTAGAGATTTTTGCATATCACCTGCATAAATGTAAAGAAGCATGCAAACGAGTAAACACAGTTCCTCAAGTTTCTTAGCAAAACAAGGTCATTTTTAGCACAGAAGTCCAAAAAAGAAAAATGCCATCCAATGGCATGGACTTGCTATTATTTGGTAGTCAAAAAAGTAGAAAGAAAGAAAGTAGAGGAATTGAGAATACATACAAATCGGAGTTGACCTCTCGTCAAGCCTTCCTGGCCTAAAACCCACCCAGTCATTGTCTTCGCTCATGGAGTACCTGGTCCATTTTTATCATAAAAGAGAGGGGGAGAAGGCACTTGAACTAAAAATATAATAATAATTGCAGCTGCCAGTTGGTCCCCATCATGCTCTGGCACATGGGCCAGGTGACTATTTTCATGCACACGACAATGCATAACCACCTCCCTCTAGGAGAAAGAAGTATTTGTGGATTCCAGAGATTTCAAACCTACCTCTTTTTTAAAATAGCAAAAAAGATATGGCAGTCTAAGAAATTGCATTTTATAATTTTTTGGAGGTTGAAAACAAATGAGTTGATTCAATTGGAAAGGAATAAACGAAAACCAGAGTTCCTGGATTTCTGGGCTAAACTGGGTCTCTTTCTGCTAAGAGACTTCGCAAGTGGCCAATGAAGCATGTATCACATGACTTTCACACACTTTCTTCCCTTCGACTTGCCCAGTGATTGACTAGCCACTAGGAGAAAGCTGGCTTCTAGTTAATTAATTAAATTATCACATTAACTCATAGTGAACTAAAGACCTTTCTGAGTTTTCTCTTACACAAAAACTAGCTAAAGCAAAGTCAGTTTCCCTCTCTCACTAGGTACATCATCGTGAGCACAGTTGTGTACTACACAGGGATGATGTAGTCAGGAAGTTTAGCTGGGCCCATGAGACTGTGGACTGAACCTTTCTCAAGGTTTTGGGATCTTCTGTTCATATGAAATGCAACAGGGTGGAAATAACAGCTTTCCAGCCACAGTGTTATGCCTAGGAGCATAGTAGGTACTCAATGGATTGTTTAATCTTTTGTTTCTTGTGGAGTAAAGATCTCAGGATACTTCTTGAATCCCTGCAGTTTACCAAGCATCCCTGGACATTTACAGGGATGAGCTGGCCCCGGACAGTAATTCTCTGATTTGCCTCTGCATTAAAACATAGATCAATAAGTCCCATCCCTGGAGTTTTTAATTTAATGGGTCTGAGTTAGAGCCAAGAATTTGCATTTTTGCCATTTCCCAGGTGATGTGGGGGGACCACCTTTAAAGAAACGCTGTTCACAGGTCTGTAGTCTCAGCTACTCTATTGGTCAAGGCAGGAGGACTGCAAGTTTGGGGCCAATCTGGGCAACATACTGAGACCCTGTCCCAGGAAAATGAGAAAAAAAAAAAAAAAAGAAAAAGAAACACTATTCTAGGACAACCTACAGGATGTCCACTTTTCTTTTGCTAAAAGTAAATCCCGGAAAATTAAATTTTATTCTTATAAAATCAGGCTATTTAGCGATTTTTTAAAACTATAGTTAAATAAGGGTCTCATTGTGTTGAGTTCTGGCAAATGGAGGTTTTAGTCTCTCCCCAGTTGCAGTCAGAAAACAAATGGTATTCAAAATTTAAAAGAAATACTAATGATAATAAAAGGTTGGTCAGCTCTAAAGTAAAACAAAAACCACGAAAACTTAAATTTAAGTGAGGTGCAGATAACATTAACAGAAAGAAAGCGGTTTGGGATAAGTAAAGTAGAACTGAACCTGCAAACCAGGATTTATGAAGTATAAGAGGAGAAAAAAAGCTCATAGAAAAAATTTCCCAGAAAGTCTTTAGACTTTCTCTAAACTGACAGCATCTTATATGAACAAATCCGAGCAGTGGGGGTCCTCCTGCAGAGTCTGAATGGGAATTTTGGCTTTGCTCTCAAGCAGAAATTTGCTTTTGGGTTTCAGATCTGTTCCTATTAGAGAGTTCACATCAAAAGGGGGGAAATATCCACAGTTCTGTCTGGTTCCATGGGCTGAAATTTCTCAAGAGAGTCACTGAAAATAAAGACGAGTTGCTTTTTTTTTCTTTTAATTCTTCAGGCTGGAAAAAAAAAAAAAAGAAAGAAAGAAAGAAAAAAAAAAAGAACCTCTCAAATAAAATTAAGCAGACCTGGTACCTACTGGGTTTGTCATAATTCAAACCCTGCCAGGATCGGGAAAGGGCTTCTTTCATGGGTAGAGTGGTCCAGCTTCCATCTGCCCCTCATTAGAATCCAAGCGAACTCTTCCTGTTCTGATATTATCATAATCTTTCCTAATTCTGGACACTCTAAATTGCCTTCTCCAAAAAGAATACAAAAGGAATCTGCTGATACATGATCTAACTAAAAGAAGTTTGCATTGCGAAAAATATGCAAAGTCTATCACTGCTGAAAGCATAACATAACTCCTGGGCACTAGCAAATACTATTACCAAATGCCAAAAATATTTTCATTAGTGTCTGGCCTTTAATTATCTATTCACTGAGCTGCTTAAAAAAAAAGAACATATATATATATATAGCTTACATAAGAACTAATAGCAGAAAGAATTATAAGAGAAATGTCCACTTTCTGCACATTTTTCTCTCAAGATAAAGATAAATGATAGAAGAACATATTATAAGGGCCTTCATTAAAGCCAGGT
Source organism: Hystrix cristata (assembly GCA_004026905.1). Classification (NCBI taxonomy): domain Eukaryota; kingdom Metazoa; phylum Chordata; class Mammalia; order Rodentia; family Hystricidae; genus Hystrix; species Hystrix cristata. The sequence continues at coordinate 11,228 of PVJO010000215.1, forward strand.
TCATTAACAGTTAATGAAGGCACCAGAGTCTCCCCAGCAATACTAAGGGGTGTATTTATTTTTTTGCCCATCAATGGAATGGCCCTGTTCAGAGAGATGTTGCTGACAGTGGGTGGGACCAGGTGTTATCTGTCTCTGGAGCATACTTCTTTGATGGCTTGGAATATAACCCCTTTTATTTGGCTGGCTCGAATTTGTCAGGATTCACCCTGTGGTGAGTTACCATGCCTCCATATTGAAAAAAAAAAAAATTGCCCATGGGCCAATGTGAACGTCGCACCTAATAGAATACATCTGGTTCTGACAGTTTGATGCCCAGCTCTGAGCCACATTCGGCAACACAAATTAACAGCGTAGACATTGCCCACGCTGAGCAGGAAGTAATAACTTGCTACCTGCTACTTGGCCAAAATCTCATTATAAGCCATTACGGTAATTGAGAGCCAAGCCTCTGTGGATATTCGACTCCCCGAGCGTTAGTGGTTAGCTCAGGAGAAGAAAGACTCGGAACTGAGGGGGTGGGGCAGGCAGGACAGACTGTGATTTGGGTCATAGAGTGAATGCTGTCTCGATGGTGTTTTGTGGGGCTGTGGTATGTTTAAACGCTTTGTCTTCTGTGCAGAAGTCCACAAGATCTCTCCTTTAGGACTCCAGGAAGATGATACAACTTTTGGTAGGCCTCCAACAATGCTACACAATTAAAAAGAGCTTAAATGAACACTGGGGACATCCACTAAGAGGAGAAGAGAGAGAAAGAAGGCAGAGTGTGCTGTGAGGAATAAGCATTGGAGGTAGTGAGGAGAAAAGGGAGTCTAGTCACCTCTTCTCTCTTGAAGATGACGGCTTCCTAGATATGAGCAGCCATTCCTCTGTATCTGGTAAAACCAACTGCTTTTCTCATAGGCCGACCCTGTAAGCCTCTGCCCAGGGTTGGATGATGATAGGTACAGTGCTATGAGTTAAGATGAGGAAAACAGAGCAGAATAAGTTCTATCAACCAATAAGACAACTGATCAATTAATCTGATTTTTCGTATCACCAAGATGGCCCTGCACATTGTAGCAAGGATGACTGCTTCCAGTAAGCTTTTTAGGAAGTAGTCACACAAGGCCATGGACAAGAATAACTCAAAATATAATAAACTGCCTCCAGAAATCCCTTCTTATGATCTCCCTCGCTACAGTGTGGATCTTAAATACCTTCCACAGGTTCTGTGCTAAATGCTTGGTTCCTAGCGTCTGGCATCAGTAGGAGGTAGCGGATCTTCTAGGCGGTAGGGTCCAGCAGCAGGCAGCCAGGTCACTGGGAGCATGCCCTTGAAGGGATCTTGGGACTCAAGCCCTTCCCACCTCTCTCTGTCTTTCGCATCTAGGCAACAAGGTAAATGGTTCCACCTTGCCACAGGTCCAAAAACATCCGAGCTGACTGAGTACAGACTGAAACCTCCAAACAGTGAGCTCAAATACACCTTGGAAGTAGATTATCTCAGGTATGCTGTCACAGTGACAGAAAGCTAACACACCCATCTACACAAACGTAAACAAACACACAGCCAGGAACCCAACTCTCCGGTCATGGCAGCCAGCTTATGCAGGCTCTACCTAATGTGTAATCAAAGCCCCTGAAGCCAGTCTTTCTGCAGACACTGCTGGAAGCCTGGTGAATAAACCTTCCTGAGCATTCTGAATTTATCGTTTCGTCCTCTCAACAAAGGGTTCCTTGGAAGTGGCATTTTAAAGAATTGATATTTTGGGGAAATAAGCACTGAGGTGGATGAAATGGAGTGTTCTGGGGGATAAGGATGCCTTAAGGCATCTAGTGCGCACTCTGTGCAGGCGAAGACAATGTTTCCCTCTCAGCGGGCCAGCCTCGGTATTTCGACGTAGAGGGTTAAACACAGCCTGGGACCCAGAAAATGGCTGCAGTTGGTACAAGTGAGGCCTTCCCTATAACTAGATCCTTCAGGAAAAAACAAATTAATCAACGGCGAGCTGAAGTGGGTTTAATGATTGCATTCTGCATACAATCAGCTTTTCCCTTTTCAAGGGCCATCAATATGTCAAGGGAAGACATATCTGAAGGATATAGCTCTTAACATCAAGGTTATCTATTCTCCACAAGGCTCCCACTCCTTGCCCGGCTGATACTCCACGCTGTCTGTGTCTAACATTTTCATCAACTCTGCAATCAATCAAGGTAATAATGTTGTGCAAAAAATCAATTAACAACGCAATTAAACTTTCCTTATTATCTCAAAGGGCTGAAATAATACCTAAAGGGAAGATAGACTCACTGAGCACAGACATCCATAATCCAATGTGAAAGTGAATTATGAGGCTAGACAGATGCAGGCCTGTGCTGGTGCTGTTATTTTCCAGGGGTTATATCTCATCACGGCAGTGTATCAGTCAGCCCCAATCCCAGACCCTAAAATTCCAAATTACTTTTAAGAAATATATGATGTGCAATATCCATTTCATATTCTCTTTTAAAGATAACCCCCTCCCCTCCAAAAAAATTGAACAGCCATATTATTCAAAGACAAAATGATCTTTCAACAAGAACATAAAATATAAAAGCTATAATAACATTTACATCTGTATAGCACACATCTCTGTAAATGCAGGTCATCTATTATACATAATCTGCAGTGCCTAAAAGACCAGGGATGCGGCACAACATTTAAAACCCCAATGCATAAATGTGCACACTCCTAAGGGAAGAGATGGCAGTGCGGTCCCCCCAGCGCAGGCTTCCTCACTCATGCCCATCGCCACTCACACACAAACTCATCCACACACACACACCGAGAGAACATCGGGAACAACGGAAGTGTTACTCATTTAAAATGAGAATGACTATATTATTTAGCAATTACACTCAACTTGCCCTGAAACACTATCCTTAGGAATCGAGCATTTATAGTACATAAAAAAGAGACGACTATTAACCTTTCGCTTCAGTGAGGACTGGGAAGTGCTTGAAATTTCATACTGAAATGAGATACATAAGAACGGAAGAGGAAGGGGTCTGTGACGTTTACAGAGCGCTCTCTAAACCCCGCAGCAAACTGTGTGTCGTGATCTGAGATCAAGAGAGCAAGGCCCAGAGACAGAAGAACAATGAGCAGGATGGGAGAGGGAAGTAAACAAAACCCAAACAAAAACTAGCAAACAAAAAGTGCTGATCTAAGATTAAACCTATTTGGATATCCTCCTAACTCCTGGACACAAAAAACAACCAACTGACTTAAAGAATAAACATTAACAAACATCGAGGGGAAATGTCCATGCACAAATCATCGCAGTTCTTCTCCTCCCATTCTCCCTTCTGCACCAGGGATGGCCTGGGGGTAGTCTGAGGACCTCTCCTCAGCGTGTGGATGTCTGGAAGATCCCCGGCAGTGCGCAGAAGCCAAAGGAGCTGGTCTGGGATTGAACAATTTTAAATCAGAGCCCCAGATGGCTAAGAAAGGATTCCCTTCTCTGGCAAACAAGTTGTGACACAGACTCCAGTTTTGGGTGCTACATGGCTAATCTCATAGCAGTGTGGATTCCCACATACGCTATCAGGAGTAGTGCAGGTATTGTTTTAAATATCATCACTCAACAATGAATGCTTTTTTTTTTTTTTTTAAGTTACTCACTTGTAACAAGGATCCATCTTCAGGCAAGCCAACTTCCCTCCATTTTCAGCACAGCATGGAGTCGTGGCTAAGCCACAAGTGCATATTTAAATGAACAGTAAAACAAGACAAATACACACACACTCGATTCTGCAATTTCTTAAGAAACACAAAGAGGCAACTTGGGATGCACTTTTGATATAGATTTTCAACAGAGAAGTTGGACAGGTTTAGTGAATCTTGCTATTTATCTCGTAAGCTTAAGGAACATAATTAATACGTTTTCATTTCCAATGACTATATTGTGTGTGTATCAACTGGAACTGCTCCTGCTGTGTATTTGATTCCACCGATGATGGGGTGGGTTGGATTTTAAATGATGTGTGAGCACTTCTGTTCTTTCCGTGCTCTGGTTTATGTGTTATTCATGACTTGCGTTACAGACATGGCTGATACACAGATGTAAATGTTATTAAATCTTTTGTATTTTAGAGGCTTTGTGAAAGCTTTCTTTGTTTTCAAATAATTCTCTTAACCACCAAAAATAACCAGTAATACACGACAATGTCTTGGGAATTTTTTTCACTGAATTTTCTGATGAAGAGATTTTCCCCTTTCCTTTCATAAAAATGAAAGTGTGGGATAAGTTGGCAGATGGAAAAGCTACGTCTTTATTGTGACATTCAGGAGCAACTTGAGAGGTGTGTGTGTTACACGTGTGTTGCATGTCTTGTGTGGATATGTGTTACATGTGAGCAAGTGGATGCTTGCATGTGTGCTATTGCACGCTCTGTGTTTTCTATTAAATTTTGGCATACAAGTGTTTGTGGTGTGTGTTGTGTATGTGTGTGAATATGCTGGCATCATTTTGCCAAGTCAAAACTCAGAAGTCAACTATTCTTGATTACCTGTCAAAGATGGAGTTGCTTTAGTGCATTTCGGTATCTGACATAATTTTTAATTTGTTTTCACTTTGCTCCATCCTCTTCACATTTCTCAGGATTTCAACAAAAATGTGGCAGAGGATCAACCTCTTCATACAGACAGCACTTAATCAGTCTGTGCCCCTCGCTGGCTCACTTTTTAAATTTAAACAATGCTCCGAGGCTGGACAGTGCACCTCCACAAATACAGCTGACTGGACCGCAGGAGGTCAAGAAAGACAGAGATGAACACTCAGTCCTGACATCGGTCGTCCAGCCTTGAACAGTTCTGAAAGGAGAGCTCGGCTCTCCACCTGCCCTGCCTGCAGGGTGAGCACCTACAGGCTTTCAGAGAACCCCAAAAGGTCACATCAACTCAGAAGTGGAATGACAAGACTGGGGCTCAGCAGCCGGTGTGCTAGTGACCACTCTTACAACTCGATCCATCTCTCTGGGCCTGGGCTTCTTGGCACCGGGGGAAAATCCTCCTGGAGAGCCATTTCTTCCTGTCACATAGCTGATGCAGTGATGTAGCCCCCCCCACACACACACATTCTGTGTCCCTCTTTCCTTTTGTTGGTCCATCCTCCCTCCTCCAGAACATCCACAACCCTCAGATGCCTGCTTGCCTTCCTTGGAGTTTCAATTGTAGAATAAAATCACTGCTTATTTTCTCTGCCTGAACATCCACACCTTTTCTCAGAAGCAAGTGGTTCTCTGACGAATGTTAGGATGGTTTCCTTTTTCAAAAGGACATTTATTATTAAGTAGACCAATTGAATAAGACAGCAAGTGGGGAAATACCATGTTCTGGGCACAATCCATGTTACCCAAAATCACAAAGAAGGAGAAAAGAAAGGGAGAGACTTTCTGTATCTAAGGAATTGATAGGCCAGAAAAAGAGGTGACCTGTCAAGTAAAAACAACTGTGATGAGTAAGAGGGGAAAAAATGGGAAAGTGTAGCTACACTTGTTGCAAATAGGGAGGGGTGGGTGAATGGAAGGGGAGAGGAAGGGGGGGAAGAGGGGGGAAACCAAGATGTATCATGTACAGGTACAAAATAACCATGTTGATTATGATCATTATGTATACAATGTACCAATACACAGTCTTGGTAAAAAAATAATAAAAAAATAAATAAATAAAAACAACTGTGATGAAATCAGCTATTAATACTATTATGGCCAAAATGTTACGCAAACATAGATAAAACACTGGCGCTGTTTTGTGGAATGAATAGGGTGGACAGAAGTCATACAAAGAAGACATTTTCTCTCAATATATTTCACTTCGAGTGATAAGTCACTTGTTAACTTGTAACAAGTTAAACAATACAGAAGGTGTATAAAGGTGTATAAAGGTGTTTAATAATTAATCCTTTCAATATTACTATGATCACCTGATACACGGTGACTCCCAGAATGCAGTGTGTGTGTGTGTGTGTGTGTGTGTACCTGGGATATTATATACCCATATGCATACATGCAGGATATGGATATATAATAGTAAAAGTGCAATGAGCAAATAAATGTATAAACTCAGGTACTTTGGGATAGGAAAGAAGTAAAAGTAAGATAAATACACTCATCAATTCTTTTCAAAAATAACGTAAGAAAAATAACTATAGACTAAATAACTGTTTAGTAGGCGAGGAGAAACAGAGTGGGGGGGATCTGGATAGAACCGTGACTTCTCTGAATATTTCTCTTCATATAGTAATATATTTTACACATTTAAAAATAAAATAATTCAAAATGATGGAAAAAGTAAACCCTTAAACTGAATACAAACCAAAAATTAACCTCATTATGTATTAAATTGATAACACAACTGTACAAAGAAATTAATTTATGAACATGGTCTTCATTTTCACACCTGAACGAGATATATTCTGAGTGCCAAAAGAACTGCAAAGAAATCAACCTGTACACAGTCGGATTATTTTTGTTAACGTTATTGCTTTGGTCACTGTCAAGTTATGTATACTACAAGATAGAGAAACAGTGAATACACCGAGTTTCTTGAAAGTCAGATGTTTCACTGGAAGAGAAAGAAATAAAGCAAAGAATGAAGGAAAATGTGGCTGGCAGGACAATGCCCTTCAAAATGGCCACACTGAACCTGGGAATATAACCTGACATGGCAAAAGGGATTTTACAGACGGGTTAGAGTCCAGACCTTCATGTGGGAACGTCATTTTGGATACCCAGGTGAGCGCAATCTAATCACTTGAGTCCTCCGAAGGGGAGACGCCTTCAAGGCTGTGGTCAGAGAGGGACATGGGACCTTGGAGGAATGTTCAGAGAGACACAACATCACCAACTCTCATGAGGAGCCCAGGAGCACAGGAATGGTGCAGCCTCCGGAAGTTGGAAAAGGTGAGAAAACAAATTTTTCCCTCGGCCTTCAGAAAGAAATACAATGCTGCCAACGCCATGATTTTAGCTCATTGAAGACACAGGCCAGACTTCTGAGCGCACCCGTAAAACAAGAAATTTGTGTTCTAAGTCACTCCATGTGTAGACTTTTATTGTGGAAATCCTAGAAAATTAAAAGTGGAAGAAGAAGGGACACATTGGAGGACTCTTTAAGAAATTATAATTTTTGAAATATGTGTGTATACAAATATGTAGCACTCCTAGTGTATTTTCTACTAACAAATAACCAGGGCTCCTTGAAGAAATGGCCAATTCAAATTGTGGTGCAAGAAAGAGCTAGGACATCTTATGCCAGATAACAGGGAAAGAACATAGAAGATGGTTTGAAGAGGTACCCTTGAGTGATCTGAATATCAAAAACAATATTATTCAAGACACTGAATTTTAAAAACTACAAATCCATAAAGATTCATAAACACACAAATAAATAAATACAAATGAAGAGAGAAGGCTCTTTACAGAGTGAAAAATTCCCAGCTTTCGGGAGGCCGAGGCAGGAGGATCACTATGAGTTTGAGGCCAGCCTGGGCTACATAATGAGTTCAAGGACAGTCCAAACTATATAGCGACACCCTGCCTCAAAAAACAAACAAATAAGCAAAAACGATCCTAAGCAACAGGGGAGAAGCAGGGAGCATCACAGTCTCCGACCTAAAACTATACTATAAAGCTACAGTATTAAAAACAGCATGGTACTGGCAAAAAGACAGACCTGAGGATCAATGCAATAGATTGGAGGATACAGAAACAACCCCAAACACACTCAAATACCTCATCTTTGACAAAGGAGCCAAACACCCTCACTGGAAGAAAGAGAGCCTATTTAACAAATGGTGCTGGAAAAATTGGCTTACCACATGTTGAAAACTAAAACTAGATACATGTCTCTCACCATGTACTAAACTCAACTCGAAGTGGATCAAAGATCTAAACATTAAAACAGAAACACTAAATTTACTGGAGAATAGAATAGGAAGAACCCTCGAAGACATAGGGGTAGGGAAAAAATTCATGAACAGAACCCAGACTGCACGGGAAACAATACAAAGAATCAGTGCTTGGGACCACATGCTATTAAAAAGCTTTTGCACAGCAAAAGAAATCACCAATAGAGCAAGGCGAAAACCCACAGACTGGGAAAAAATTTTTTCTAGCTATCCATCAGACAAAGGTCTAACATCTAGAATATACAAAGAACTCAAAAAAATTAAACCTCTCAAATTTAAAGACCCAATCCAAAAATGGGCAACTGAAATGAATAAACATTTCTCAGATGAAGAAATAAAAATAGCAAATAAGTATATGAAAAAATGTTCAGCATCACTAGTCATCCAAGAGATGCAAATCAAAACAACATTAAGATTCCACCTCACTCCAGAAAGAGCCACGTATATGGAAAAATCAACCAATAACAAATGCTGGCGGGGCTGTGGGGAAAAAGGAACTCTCCTTCACTGTTGGTGGGAATGTAGACTGGTCCAGCCACTGTGGAAATCAATATGGAGATTCCTCAAAAAACTACAACTAGAGGTTCCATTTGACCCAGCTATTCCCCTACTGGGGATCTTCCCAGAAGAATTAAAATCATCATACCACAGGGATGTATGCACAACCATGTTCATAGCAACACAATTTGTAATAGCTAAGTCTTGGAAACAACCTAAATGCCCAACAACTAATGAATGGCTAAAGAAAATGTGGTTTTTCTACACAATGGAGTACTACACTGCCATAAAAAGGATAAACTAGAGTCATTCGTATGTAAATGGACGTTCCTTGAGAACATACTTTTAAGTGAACTAAATCAGACACTCGTGAGTACACATCAAATTGTTTCTCTGATATGAGAAAGCATAACTGTAAATAAGGACAAAGAGGTGTAATAAATATTATATAAAAAGAAGATAATATACAAAGGAGAGGAGTACTAGAAAGAAAGAAGGAGGAAAAGCAGAAAGGCAACAAAGGAAAGAACAGGGAAAGGGAAAATATAGAAGATTATGAATAAACCTGCTGTAAATAGGGAAGGAGGGAACAGAGGGGAGGGGTGAGATAGAAGGAGGAGAACCAAGATACATCATGTACAGGTACAAAATAAATGTGATGAATATGACTATTATATGTAAAATGTACCAATACATGTTCTTGGTTTAAAATTAAAAAAAAACAAATAAATAAATAGGGACACATAATTGAAATAGAAGAAATGACAAAATTAGAAAAAAATCATCAAACTCTAATAATTTCTGCAAATATTATGAATGGGTGTTAGAACTATTTAGAGAAAATTTATTAGGGAAAAGAATATCCGTACAGCATTAGATTGTCACTTTTTAAATTAATTATTAAAGAGGAACATATACCTTTAGAGAGGTTTCATATAGCAGTGATCACATTAACCTAATGATCAAAGTTAGCATTGCTAAGAAGGTATGATTAAATATCACAATCCTCTTATACCATGCACTAAAATATATCCAACATCACCTATGCTTGCCAACCCCTTAAGCCTGAGAAAACCATGAAGCAGCAACCAGGAAAATCCAAGATGTGAGACAATCTACACCAAAATTGCCTGGACTTTTGGGGAAAAAAAAAAACAAACCAAGTGTCATAAAAATCAGCAAAGTTGCATGTGTGCTGTGTGTTCTGGATCAGTGGTTGCCAAGTTTCATCAGAACCACCAGGAGGGCTGATTACAACACAGATGGCTGGGTCTGGGGCAGACAGGCCCGCAGCATCTTCATCTCTGATATTCTCCAGTGCTCCTGATGGCTCTGGTTTGGGGCCACCCCTAAGAACCACTGGGCTAGATTACAAAAGAATTAAAAGACTTAATCAAACGCACTATGTAAACTTTGGTTGGATACTACATTGAAACTAAAATAGTTAGACACCATTAGGAAGGCAGAGGAAATTTTATAATAGACCATATATTGGGAAATAGCTCTGAATTAATGTTAAATTTTCTTAGGTATGATAATGGTATTGTTGTTCCAAGAATATGTTCTTTTCACATGAGATGATTGGTTGAAGTATTCAGGGATGAAGTGTGAGGGCAATTTATTTAAATATCTCATTTAAAAATATCCATATCCATGCAGACTCACAGATACAGAAAAACCAAATGTTACAAAATATTAAGAGTGAACTAAGTAAATAATGAATGGATGTTCTACTCACAATTCTTCTGACTTTTATGTAGGTTTGAAAAATTTTACAGTAATAGTTTTGGATGAAAAGACTTTTTCTTGACATACATACTTGGTGTGTTAATTTCCTTTGTCATCCATTTTCCTGATCTATCAGGTGGCCTACTTAAGCATCTCAAGCTAGCAAAAAATTGAGATCCTTTCAGGCCAATGCATCATCCCCAAATAGCAATCAGTTGTTGAAAGAACAATAGTTAAGAAGAAAAAGCATTAGTCCTTCCCCACATTGATATTATTGTCTTGTGCTTTTTCACACACACACACACACACACACACACACACACACACACACGCATGCACCCCACACAGATAATCTATACTTGTTTCTTTTCTTTTTCCTCCAAAATATGTAAGTTCCCTGTTTAATTTGCACTATAAAATGCCTGGCTGGAGCAGGTATTTTCTAGTCCTTGATCTATGTTTTCTTAATATTATACACTATTTATGAGGTCTTACTATGCTAAGAAAGAGCCTAGAACGTGAGGATACACAGTGGAAAGGGCTCAGTGCATGGATAACATCACTTAGTAGCAAAATACAGGCAATGAGCAAGTAGACAAAATTTAAGTAATTATCTATAAAAGATTTAAATATAAATATAATGAAGATGCTAAAAGACAGGACAGAAGTGAAGGATAGTAACGTAAGAGGACAGAACTAAGAAACAGTACCTTAATGCTAGTACTAATACCTTTGTAGTGTACACTCTGTGAATTTGGGCCAGTCGCATGACTTCTGTGAATCTCAGTTTTCATGTCCAAAATGGCAATAGGAATTCTTGTCTCTGTGTCCTCCATGTGGCTATGAGGAGCCCAACCACTGAGCAGTATGTATTATCATTGTCAAATGACAGCATATCTGGTGATATACTTCCACAACTTATCATAATTTTATGATAATGAGCTATTTCCGAGCTGTCTGTTACCGTGTTAGTAAGGATTATACAAGATCCTGTAACAAGTAAGCCTCAACATTTCAACACCCTATCACAACATGAGTTTAGGCTTCCTTATTCAAAAGTCCAATGTTGCCAGCTTCCTTCATGTGTGCCTTCTGTGGTTCTGCCATCTCTTATCAAGGCCTTTCATGCCCATCATGGCAGTGAGAGGGGAAAAAGTGCAGAGGATTTATAGCCATCTATCACAGCATTGATTGAGAATTGATATACATCCCACTGACAGGCTAAAACATAGTCTGTGATTTACCTAATTACATGGGAGACAAAGAAAAGGTAGCCCGAAGAAGAAGAAAACAGGGATTTTAGTAGGCAAAGAGCAATTTGTGCTGCTATGACCAAAATGCTTTTTTCCTTTGATATTTTTCCTTAACATGGAATAATATGTTAACAAGAATACACAGGGAAATTTTACAGTTAGTTCAATACTTTGTGGGCCATCTGTACACCAGGCACAATATTATACTGATGTTTTCACCTGTGTAGAAAAGCATGGCCTGAATCACAATGCCTGGCACAACTCAGTAGGACATACTCATAGGTGAATGAATGAATGAATGAATGGGTTCCCTGCTGGGTCCCAAGCTTCAGGAAAGCAAGGAGCATCATTTGTCTAAACTCTCACAGGGCCTGGTACTAAGCCCAGCACATAGTGAATAGTAAATATATGTTAAGAATTTATATTCTGAAACCTAAAAGTATGTTTTGTTCTTTAAATTGAGCATCCACATTTATGAGCATACTCGTGGAGCCAAAACTCTGATAACACATTTATTCATGGTAGAAGAATTCCAAGCTACACAGGCCTTACTGCTCATGAATACTTAAATAAGAATGCCACAGAGACATGATAGCTAGTTTGGTATCAAAGAATAATAAGCAAATCAATTAGATAGCATCTACTCTTAAGGTGGAAGTAAGTCACTTTAACTGAGATTAAAAACAGGGCCCTAACTTCCGAAGAGCCTCTGTTAATTAACTAAAGCAATGAATGTGCAAGCTTTTGGATGACAACAGATGTTGTTGGAGGCCAAGCCGGGTGCATAAAAGTGACAAAACCAACAGCAACTGTAACAACGACAAGTATAAACTTGTTTCACAGGATGGAAATCTAGTCTCAGCTAAGCTAGACGAGGAGACAAGGAGACGAGGAGACGTGTTCGGCAGTGTACACAATTCTCATGGTACATTCAGAAGGCAGGGAATCTGCTTGAATCTGGTTATGCAGCTCGAGTCGGCCTGACAAGAGCAACACACTGAAGGTAAAATTGTAAATAATCACTATCAATTAATAGAGGGAGAAATGCTAAAAAGTCCTTTTTGGAAAAAAGACATAGGTGTTTGTGATTCTTATACTCTCTCCTCAACCTCTCCCTCTCCACGACTGTTTAATTACTGAAATGTCATCACTCTGGATCCATTTCAAAGGCTACATCTTCTTGGAAGATGTTTGCTTATTATTCCAATTATGAAAATCGTCATTTATATAAAAATAGAATCTAAAAATCTGAGAATCACCTTGAAGCAATAGTTCAACCTAAGCCCGCTCTGCAGTTAAGATTATAACAGGCCTGTCGACTACATTTGAGAAGCTCATAAATGGAGAAATCATGGTAACTAAGGCATTTAGCTTTTTAATTTACCCTTTAGATTATGAGTCACCTGACCAAAACGATGCATTTCCACAGTAAATGTTCTTACCCTATGACAAGCTGAAACAGTTCTTCCCTCAAACATCCCTGGGCAATCCGTGTGGTGCTGCCCTCCACGACTCTTTCCTTCTCTCCAGAGACCGAATCCCAGTGCCACTTCTCAGAAGCTTCCTCTGATGTGACCTAGACACTAATTCTCTCCCTGTGCACCACCATTCATCACACAGCCCACCGCAGTATCACCAAGCGTTTCATTTTACTCTCACTAAAATAAAATTTACCTGAACTTGAGAAATATTTTTGTTCATCTTTGAAATCCATGATCTGTGTCACAGTTCCAGGAATTCAAAATGTGGCTAAAATGTTTGCTGAATGGACAAATGAATGAATGAATGTTCCAGACTACTCTGCTTACCCAATACAAGGTCTAGGAGGTCACAAGAAGAATTTGTGATCAAGCCATGAAAAAAACACAATGATTACCTAATGGCCCCATAGAGGTTAAAGCAGGTGAAATTTGTCCTTTTAAATAAAAGCTTAGGCAGAGAACTGAACAACCCAAAGACCTGTGTATCTATTAAAGAAACCAAATGTATAGCATAATATCAGCCATGAAGATAGCACCAGGTCAAATGGCTTTAATGGCAAATTCAACACAAGTTTTAATAAAGAATAATAGTAATTCGGGACAGATTCTTCCAGAAAATTGAAGAGGTGGAAATACTTAACCACTTATGGCTAAGCAACTATACTGATAGGAAACTACAAAAATATATTACAACAAAACAAAAGTACAGAACAATATTCCTCCTGAACATATATGCAAAAATCTATAACAAAGTGTTAGCACATAAGAGCCAGCAATATTTTAAGATGTAGTACATCATGGCCAAGAAGAAATTATCCTAGAGTTGCAATGTTGGTTCAATATTAAAAAACAAATATGACTCACCATATTAACAGATTGAAAAGAAATGTAATCATCTCAACTGATGCAGAAAAAAAAATACTGACAAAATTCAACATTCATCCATTCATCATAAAACTCTCAGTGACACAAGGGGAAAAAAACCCCAAAAGTTCCTTAAACTGATAAAAATCATGCACAAATCTCACCCTCATCTAACATCATATTTAATGACGACTGAAAGCTTTCTCTCCATCACAAACCACGTGGAAGACCCACTTTTTAACCCTTGCTATTTAATTCACATGTCCCCATCTTCCCATCATGAATTGCACAGTCCCGTGTGGTGTGGGAATTACATGGCATGTATCTAGCAATCCACTTTTGGAAATGCAATTACAGGCTTGGAAAGCTTCAGTACCCAGGCTGACTTCTAATACAGTACCAGAGGAGCATTAGGTAGATTCCTCAGGGCAGGAAGTACTGGGGACACATGGAGTGCCACTTCACTCCAGGGACTGATGGAGGTGGAGGGGATTTTCCAACGCTAATGGAAAAGCATACCATAATCTCTACCCCAGACATGAAACGATAAAATTTTAGGCAATCTAAAGATATATACTTCTGAGTGTTCTTTTTGTAGAATTATCTCCCAGAGCCTGGCACATTCCCCAGAGCTCTGCTGTCTGCCACAGACCTCACAGCTTTAGCTGTCCATTGCTGTGCAAGGCACTATACTGAGAACTCCAAAATACATCATCTCATTTAATCTCCAGGACTACTAAGTAGGTTTCATTATCCTCAACAAATGACAGGGAAAATCTGTGGTTGGTTTTCAGATGTTCTGATTCGAAATTCAGTGTTCCTTCCTTGATAACAAAGGTCACTTTAGGGACCTATGAGCCAGAGAATAATGCAAAGAGGAATATTTCTATGACTTCCGGCATTTAAAAAGAGATTTGTGTTTCATTTTATAATGAAGTTTACAAAATGCATTTTCCAGTTATAAAAACAAAGCTTCTTTCCAATGCAAATCAAAGACATTTAGGGCAGCAAAATGTTAGCAGTATCCTTTTCCTCTTCTTCATCACAGCTACCTTTATCAAACTTCCTGTATGTAAGTGCTGTGATGAGTATTTTATATGGATCATCTCATCACTTCATCCTTTAAACAACCTTATGAGGTCACTAGTATTATTTTTGCCCTTTCCTTCTTTTACATTGTCTGTAAAATGGATGGATCTAAACAAAATTCAAATCTGTGAATCTTTGGGGTAGTGTTTACTCTCCCCGGGGCCCACAAAATCAGTTTACGATGCAGTTCATGTAAGTCCTTGCACATAGCCTTTGTTCCCTCTTCCAACATCCCTCGGGGCATAAATCTATCACAACCAAGAGTTTGTCTTATTGGTTCTGATCCATTGCAAAAAGCACAGTCTTTAAAAGAACCAACAATATTTCCAAAATTCAGTTACTCTGGGAGTCTTTCTGCATTTGAGTAGAGAGGACTCGAGTAGGGATGCCTTCTGCTGTGGGGAACCTGCCTGTTGCCCTGCACAGACCTCCTCACTCAACCATTAGCGGGCCAAGAGGAAAGTTTAAAAGTAAGATGTGTGGTAGACAAATTTGATCTTCTGGGAAAATAACATTACTTGGCTTTATGCTTGGTCTCAAAAACTTTGTCTTTGAAAAACAACGAAAATCCAACCAAGAGTCAAAGCAATTGGTCCACATTTTCTTGGTTCTGACTCCCCTTACTACTGTGCAAGACAGACTCAGAAATGGACAATTTTTATCCATTTGAGATGGCAAAGGTCCCTGCTGGCGTGGTACTGTAAACACCCGCTCGGGTGCTACAATCTCCCAGCCAGAGATCAAGGGACACAGGAGCTGGAGGAGCCTGACCTCAGAGGAACACTGTGGCTAGCAGTCAAGGGTTCCGAGTTCTTGATTCTATGTGGTTTGCGACCAGCTGAAACAGCATCTGATTGCTAATCCTAGTCATCCGTATTTTTAAGAAGTTTACTGCAGTTCTTAACTACATTGAGTTAGAGACCCAAGGCCCAGACTCAAGAGTCAGGCAACCTGGGCTCAAATCTTTTCATGTCACAATGTTTGCCCCTGTAGAATGAGGACATTGCTTGTGTCCAATTCCCAAGATTAAATGACACATTCCATATAAAACCTCAACAATGATTAGCAGATAGTGGGCATTCGATTCCCGTTAGCTTTGATTAGCTTCTGAAAAATCACATTTGCACAGTACACTTAGCCTTTCCAAAATACTTTCACAACTATAAAATCACATTATCCTCATTGAAATCCTACAAGGCAGGGAACATCCACTATGCCAATTTCAAAGCAGAGGAAACAGTAACAGAAGGGGTGCCCTCGGTTAGGAATGGCAAATGGATCCAACTCCTCTGCTGTTCTTGGCATAGGGGACGATGGTGATTGTACACCATGTATACTGAGAAGATTTTCGAGCCTTCTTTGGGGTCACCAATGCACCAGCCTTTGTTAAAGTCAACCTGCTATTGAGTGGAAGAGTTCACACAGAACCCCTCTGCTGTTCAGCACAGTGATGCTGACCTTGCCTTTTCCTCCTCCCTGCTACTTGAAACATGGAAATAAAGGCTGTTGCAACCACAATGATATTATGACCACAAATCGAACCTGCAGATGGGAGCCAGTCTGTTTGCAGGCTGAAACACAAATCAAAGAGTTTGTGTTTCTAGTGATATCATACCAGCCTTGGGCTGTCTATATCTGGGCTTTGTGTTATATTGGAGTATCTTGTTAAAGCTACTGTTATTTGTGCTGCTAGTTGCAGCTGAAAATTCCTACTGGTAGAAACCATGTTCCTGACTCTCACTACTCTTCTGGAAAGATCATATTGTTGCTTGTTGGTTTGTTTTAAATATTGTCTTATTATGTACACGTGCCCATTTTTTTAAAAGGAAGTTACAAAGAAAAATAAAATCATGTATAATCCTACCACCCAGAACTAATCACAGTATTCTGATGTTTTGTCTTCTAGTCTTTTTTCTATCCATATGTAAACATGGATGAATTAATATATATATATTCATTCACTTGGTTCATTGCTTAAATATTTGCCTAACATATTAAAATTATTTAGAACATTACTTGAATGGTGTATAACATTGTGTTCTGCAGATATGCTGTAACTTACTTAAAATTCCTATCTAGTTAGATATGACTGCTTTTTGATGTTATAAACATTACTATAGTGAACGCTTCACTCTATAGTGATGCTGTATTTATGTCCTTCTGATTCTTTCCTTAGGATAGATTTCTAAGGGTAGCATTACTGAGTCAATGCTAATCATTCCATAGCCTCAATGCACTGAACCAAAGTTCTTTTCAAAATGATATCCACTCAATAGCACCAGGTATGGTTATTTGACCACTTTAACTAATGTAATGAGTGGGAAAATTATCCTCCAGGGTTGTTTTGGAAGCATTGGGTCATTACTGAAGGTGGAACACTGCCCGTGTTAATCTCCATTTGCCCTTCCTATTGTGTTTCATGCATCTTTGTCTCTCCAATATCTAACGCATAGCCTGGCCTGCAGGACACACTCCAACACAGTGCTAACAGAAGGATGTGGTTATCCTTAATAACAACATACCTGGGATGGCCTGAGAAAAACTGCTTTTGTAAATATTGCAGATTCTATTATATCACACAGAATTTTAGTGTTCAAATACTGGCGATCCTTGAATGATTCTAATAATTCTATCTAAAACTAAACTTCTTTTATGTCTCACACAATGTTCTAACGACTTCAAGTGCAATTCAACCATCTGCCTAATCCTAAAATGTAGACAATATTATCTTCCCCACCTTAGGGTTCAGAAGCTGAAGCAAAAAAAAAAAAAAAAGTTAACTAAATAGAAGAAGGACTCGAGATGAGATTCTAGAATGAGTTTTTATCTGATGTCTCCGGTGCAAAATGGAAACTTGCTAGGTGTTTGGGGGGAATACAAAGAGAAGACAAGAACATAGCACTGGGCTCCTGAACTTCAACCTGGTCAGACACAAAATGAAATCCAGTAAAAGTAAGTAATAACAGTGATAATATTAACCTGCATTTACTAAGGTCCAAATACTAAGTGCTTAATCCTCTCAAAACACACATTTTGTAGAAAGTGCCATTATTCTCATTTTATTGACAAGGAAATTGAGGCACAGAGATTATGTACTTTGAACTTACAACAAGTAGTAACTGAAGCACCAAGGCTTGGATCTAGGCAGGCTAGGTACAAAATATTCAGAGGTCGAGTGTAAAATGATACAAGATGGCACATGGCAGTGTGCATTCAACTGTTGAAGAGGCAGGCCCAATGTGTTCAGCATGTGCCCTGTGAGCTGCAACAACTGGGAATGACCCCATCACCCTTCACTATGAAATCAAAATAGCAGCTAAAGAAACCTGCGCTAGACAAAAGGCTACAGTGGAATCAGTCAAAAGTAAGTTCAAATCCCAGCTCCACCTCTTCACTTACTAGTGCAGTGGGAATAAATATTTTTTCTGGAACAAGGAGGTTATAAAAATAATATATGATAGTGTACATGAAGCATCTGATTTCATGACTTTACTAGGAACACCACAATGAGGTTTATTCTGTGTAACAAACACATTAGATTGAATATCTTCTATCCTGATTTCTTCTACTACAAAAACACGAAAACTGAAACACATTTCTTTTTCAACCTCCTAATGATATATCTGCTTAATAAGAAAGAGGCAAATATCTTTAGGAAGCTATTCACTCACAAATAAGGGAATGCCTTGCAGGAAAAATACCTTCCCCCTTCATCTTGCCCAGGATGCTGAAATGACACCAACAGCAGTAGCAGCCACTTTGAGAATAAGAAGCTGAAATTCACAGGCTAAGCATAATGGTACAGAAAGACAGAAATAATCTTTTTCCCTATTGACCACTCTTCTAGTCCCTGTAACAGATGTGAATGGCCTACTTCCATTCTTCTGTGTGAGGCAAATAAATGCCTAGCTTGCTTTTTGTTACATTTCCATTGTTTTCAACTAAATGTATGTTTAGCTGATACACTTTCCTTGGCATTTGTCAGAGGTACGTGCATTTCCCCACCCCATAGAAAACACATCATCAGAGGGTCACACCACCCATCCAGCACCAAATAGTCAATGTCAACTTTTTTGAAGGCAATGACTATACTCCAGAGGTAGGTAGGCCTTCAGACACCAGATTTAGGTGGGAACTCATAAGCCTGATCATTTTTCCCCTTAAAAGCAGTGGGGAAGCTGGCTGGTCATGGACTAGAATAAAAACTTGAGGTTAGTGAGATTTTATCACCAGCAACAAGATGAGGGACAGGAGCCCAGGGAGAGTATACACAGCTGGCGCAGGGACAAAACAGGCCAGGATCCAAATCTGGGATCCACGTGTGCTCACGATGACCGTGAATGACTAGCGTATCCCTCTAGACCTCAGTTTTTACCTCTATAATAACTTTTACCTCCTTAAGGTCACAACTAAGATCATTTCACATATGCAAAACAGCCATCACAATACATAGAAATCATAATAGGTAATCAAAAAAACGGCTTTGGATTTTTTTCTAAAAGGCCGTAAGAAATAACACCTCTCCATTTGCTTCAGCGTTGCTTACAAAACCTACTGTGAGCTGGACCATGGG
This sequence comes from Hystrix cristata, assembly GCA_004026905.1. Taxonomy (NCBI): domain Eukaryota; kingdom Metazoa; phylum Chordata; class Mammalia; order Rodentia; family Hystricidae; genus Hystrix; species Hystrix cristata. Next base: position 30,648 of record PVJO010000215.1, read on the forward strand.
ATTCTAGGGCAAAGAAGTAAAGCATGTTCCTGCATCTAACCCATACTCTAGAGCTTATTTTCACACAGTAAAAACATAAACTGAACAAAGAGGCAAATAAGTCAATCCTCTGAGATGGACAGGCTAGAACAATCTAGATACGTTCCAGAGTTGCATGGGCAGTGGGGACAGGGGCGCATGACATGGTTAACAGCGCACCAGCTCTGGCCTTAATACCCAACATTTCTCCCCATTCTGCTTACAGGAAGATGAAGGGCCAGGAAATCCATGAGTTCGGTTGATTCATTAAATGTCCCTTAACACCCTCTAGGACACCCATTCATGTCATTTTAAAAATTATTTAATGTTTAAAGAGATACGAGTCATAAATTTAAAAAATCCAAACACTGGATGGCTAAGTCATCTCAATCCCTTTTCTTCATCCTTCACCAAAGACTCTACTGAATGTTTTCTTCAGAGCTCTGCCATTAAGTCTGCTCCGCTCTCCAAAGAGCACCACAGTTGGTTGCAGAAAGGGCATTAAAGCAAGCTCTCTACCTAAAACACTGTTCCCTGGTTATTTCTATAAAGTGTGTACCATTTCCCAAGACCCCATGCTCGGTGAGGGTAACGTAGTTTGTTGTTTCATTTGGCCGGGGTGGATACTGAGTCACATCTGTATTGTTGTTCGGATGGAGCCATTTCTCTTCTTCTGTTTCAGCCCAGTGAGATGGCACTGTTCTTGGCAAAGTCCCTTTTCTCTCAGCCACCATGGACCTACCAGACTCACAACAGCACTAAAAAATATCGACTTGAAAAGTAATTAAGATATAAGTATTCCAAAATAGAGCACATGGTTATTTAAAGCCACTGGACAGTGTTCAAAAGAAGATCTATGGAATCCCAGGGCCGAGCGCCATCAAATTCTTTCTCCCCCACTTCTCACACTAAGAAAAAGGCACTAATTATAAATCTCCAGCAAATATGACCTGGTAAAGAGTTTTCAAACAAAAACCTGCACCAAACAGGATATCTGGCAGATCTGGGCACTTGTTTTCACTAATAACCATTAAAGTTGTTCCTAGTAAACCATTTTACAGCAGCATTAGAAATATCAGAGTTTACGTTTTCGTTAATGAATTGCTGCAGAAGGTTAGCACTGCACCACGTCTCCCGACGGCTCCAGATCCTCGCTTTGTCTCCTCTGTGCCTTTTTTCCCCCCTAACATTTCATTTCCAATGACACGTCAGCCGTCTTTCACCAACCTCAAAGGAAAGTTGAATGCGGGGCTCGCAAAGTTAAGCTGACATTTGCTCCCTTCCAATAAAAAATATTTAGTCCATTAAACATAAATACCTGTCATTATGATACATGGACTGGGTGCAAACCTCCCGGTTCCCTCTGATGTTTATTACATCCAAACAACTGCAATGCCTGCATGTTTTCAACTTTAGTGTATTGATTAAACTTTTAAATGGCTGCCATATAACCCAGGGACAGCGGGAAGATTAATTTGCGTCAATGTTCATCTGTAATTCATTAGCCATTTATTCTTTACAACCACATGGGCTATCAAGAAAATGCAGGCCATTTTTCACTCGGCACAGGCTGAGAACAGATTCTGAAATTTGTGCTGCATACAAATAAGTTCCCTGGGCCTGGCCAGTGAAACTGCTTGCCTTTTCAAAAGTTGGAAGTTGGGAAAACGGCAGCAGGCAAGAAGCCTGAACAACCAGAAATGGGGGAGATAACATGCATCCTTGGGGTGCTCCTGATTTGACTGAGTTTGTCCACTGTCTTCTCAGCCGTGGATTACAGTCTCTTATTTCAGTCGGATTAAAATAACGGAAACTTGTGTCTGAGTAAAGGCCATAAATAACACGAGCTGCTTTTCCCCATCCCTTCACTTCCATCCTCTTTCTAATGTCTCCTACCATGCGGTCTCTGGCAGAAAACTCCAGCGAGGGGCAGTGAAGTAGAAAAGTGCATAGCCTAGAGGAACCTGGAGCTGCGAGCTCAGGGGCAATGGTATGTGTACCAACTCTCCCCGAAACACTGGAACCTCACCCGGCCTTGAGTTGGGAAGCTGCCCGGCTAAATAGTGGCACGTTTCCTGAGGGAAGAGGGAAGCCATCTGGCTTCTCCAGTCGGCCCCCTGACCCCCTTGGCAGAACACAAAATGCATATTAAAGGCATAAATGGAACGAACGCCCCGGTGAAAGGCCCTTCAACACACAACGCACTTTGGGGAGAGAAACAAGGAGGAGTCTGCATTTGCTCAGGTCGGGGCTGGAAGAGAATAAAGCACACGAGGGAAATTTTTCTTCATAAGGATGAATAATTAAAGTAGAGAGCTCAGCGCCCAGGCCTCACTGTGGCTAATCACCGCAACAGCGAGCAGCAGAAAAAAAAAAATCAATGGTCAGGATGACATCTGGGGAGGAGGGCTGGCAGGTACCCATTTGCGGGACATGTGAGAGCCAGTGTGCAGATGCTCAAGGCGACAACTCTTTCTCTGGTCTACAATGTCCACAAAAATCAAAGGCACCAGGACACTGGTAACCTTTGGAAACAACGTCTGTGAAAGAGCCGGCAGAGGAAGCCTTGGGGAGGAGGTGGTAAATTACCCATTTATAATATAACTGCTCAGGCTGCTTACAACCAAGGATAAAAGGGAGCCCTCCAAAAAATCATCCATCTGGAGCCATCCTTGCCCCTGTCGGCACCGAGAGTCAGTGGTATACACTCCTTTTTGGGCCTTTTGGGAAGACAGGATGGGGAATCATCAAAGAAATGCAGCTCAGGGAGTTTTATTAGCTTGTGGCTGTGGCACGTGAGTATCAAAAGGAATTCATGAATGTAGGAAAATGCACCGGATGGGACAGTAAGCTCGTTAGACCCAGTCCCCGCCATGCCTAGGGCCCACCAACCTTAGCTGTCTGCTCCTTCTCATGGTAACTAGCACACTGGCTCCACAGGCTCTCGATAGACATTTGTAGAGTGATTGATTAATGCAACCCAAGCACTCAGATTCATTCGTTACACCATTCAACACATGTCTATTGGTTGTAGCAATGTCTATTGCTTATACTTCACCCACAGCAGTGATCTAGACCCAAAATAAAATGGAAGAACAAGTACAGCTACAAAATCTTGGCAACAGGGTATATCTAGCAGAGTTTCCTTTTACTTTCCTGTAGAGGCAAGGCACTTTCTAGAATCCCAAGACATCACTTTTAGAGAACCAGGAATATGTTCTTTGTCTAGTCTTTTTCTGGGAAAACCCTGAAAATGATAGTTGTTAAACAGCTTATGGCTTGTGAATGAGCTGACTAAGAGTGAGAATAAAGTGAGTGCAAAATTCTGCAAAAATCAAGTATATACATGTTTACCTATAATTTCAGATAACATTGATCCCAAGGGTAAGCGTAACCTCTACAGGGGAGGTTAGGATAAGTTCATTTCTAGAGATGGGCGGGAACCCGCAGACACGTTGTTTGCCAAATACATCTCTCCTAATTGACCTTAGGTTTGAGAAGCAAAAAAGAACTTGGTGAAGCTGTCAATCACTTAAGGAACAAATATTGAAGAGAGCTATGCTTGCCATATTTTGTGGGGATACTGTGGGTTATAAAGGCTAAACATAAATCACTGGCTGTAGCCTCACACAAGGACCCTTCCATTTCTTTGGGGAGACAAAATTAATGCATGAGAACTACCTAATTCAAGACCTAGAGAATTAGGTGCAAAGTGTTCAGTATGCTTAGTTCCCCTTGTTAGTCAATGGAAAAAATAGTTACGTTCAATGAAACAAAGGCTCCTGGGGCACCAGAACTCATGCATATGAAGTCAGGATAAAATTCTTCTGGTGACATACATCAAGAACCTGAAAATGCTCTCAATTTCTCACCCATTAATTCTAATCCTTGATACCTATTTTAAGGAAATAATTCCTTAATGAGAGGAAAACTACACAATGGAGATTTTCATTGTAGAGGTTTTTGTTATAAAGAACAGATAGCAAAGTAAAGATTAAGTGAATAGTATTACATTATTACATTTACTCTACGGAACATTGGGTGGCCATTAAGATAGTAATAGTGAAGTCAATGAATAAATATAGAAAACCATGAAAATATGCTAAAAACATCATACAAAACTGTATGCTTGTTAGGGTTACCACCATTCACACATGTTAAAAATATTGGAAGACAATACATATAATATAGAATATAAGTATTATCAGTGAATGTGTATAATATACGGTGGGAAAGTTTTATAAAATATGCTTTCTCTTTATCAAATAGTCTATGAGTTTGTTTTCTGCTTTTATAATTGGAAAAGTTCTAAAATGCTTAAACTGTGGAACAGATTATAAATGCTATGAATATTGAAAGAGAGCTTCGTGCTAGAGAAGCTAGAGTTTGGCCTCAAAGAGCCCTTTGAAAAGACAGATTTTAATAAACAGAAAGGAAGAGAAAGAATATCCCTGGCAAAGAATATTTTCAGCAAAGGCCGAGAATTTAAAATGCGAATGGCCTGAAGCAGGAATAATGAAGAGATTTGTCTGGCTGCAGTAGATGAAGCACTTTGAGGAAATAATGTCAGATAAATAATGCTGGATAAATTTTGTAAAACTTTGATTATGTCAGAGTGTAACTATTTCTTTTCTACCTTCCTTTCTCCAAACTAACAGGTGTATTTACTTTAGAATCCTACTTTAGCTCCCTCCAAGTTTATGTGGTTGAGTGAAATTTTTTTTAAAAAAGACACATCAAAGTGATTGGTTAAGTTTATAGTTTCCAACTTTGGAAAGTAATTCCACATCTTATCTTAGTTAATAAATTTAAAAAGAGTAGTTGAGATCATTTTCAAATAGAAAATCATTCATAATGCCTGTAATTAAAAAAAAACTTATCCAATAAAATTTAACCTCTCCTCCTTTAAAAATACATTCAATAAAATGGAGGAAAATAAAAAATAATTCAGGTAGGCATTAAGAATTATTACTGCATAAATACCAATGCTGTAACAATTAAACAATGTGGGACTTGTGAAAATAATTGAAAAGGGGAGTAATGGTACAAAATAAAAACAAAAGAAGTAGCTTTTATAATGAAGGAATTTAGACTATAAAAAAGTTGATATATCAGTGAAGAAACAAAGTGCTCTTTGACAAATATTAAATATTAAATATTAATAATCTAATTAAAATATTAAATATTAAAAGAGTCAATATAAATTTGCAATCCTAACCAGATAGTCAAATATAAGACAGAAACAGGACAAAAATGATTGGAGAGCCCAACCTCTAGGATGTGCCTAAAAGCAAAGAAAGAAATAATACAGGAACGTATGTTCAGATCTGGTCACGTAAAAAGTTTACAACCTCTACCTAGGAAATCCCGTAAAAAACTAGACCCATATTCCAAACTTAAAACACATATACTTTTCATCATCTATGACATGCAAAGGTTTATTAACTATATTATAATACACATTTCTTACCAATCGAAATGAAAATTATTAACATTTCCATGAGGAAAATGGGAAATTAAGAACTGCTGTTTTCAACATAACATTAAAAATAACCAACAAATTTACTGATGTGTTCAGCTTCACGAGGCATCAAGATTTTGTTAAAAAAAAAAGGTGTTTTGCTATTTACAAAAAAACACTAATATACAATGTTTATGATTGCATAATGAAATGAACCCTTTCACATGTTGGTAGGTTTAACCTGATACAGCTTGGCAGGAAAGCTATCTCTCAATGTATATCAAGCACTTAATAGAATGTGAAACAAGGTAAACCAAAGCAAATAGAAACAAATTCCTCCTCCCTTCTCTGCACCCTACTGAATCTACAGGAATGAATTTTTGCCTCTGATGTACAGTATACTCTGGAAGATCAATTCACTTTTCACTTAATACCCTTTTGATTTTTTTTTTAAACTTCTAACTTTTGACCATTACAAAGTATCCTATCGTTTTTATTTGTTTGGGGTCCATACTCTTCATTCAACTAAGAAGTTCCCTTTGATTCCTTGTTCCATGAGAAATTTTCATCATAAGTAGACTCATGCTACTTTTTTATACTTAGTATTTTCATTAACATTCAGCTCTAGAATTTTTAATTTCCATTAGTTTTATGGGTCATGGGTCGTAATTGTTGTGTTTAAAAGATTCAAACAGATGGAAATTTTCTAGCTAATTTTGTATTAATTTCTAAATTAAAATTGTACTGTGGTCAGAGAACATGTGTGAGATATGTAGTTTTTGACATTTGTTGTAACTTGCTTGTACAGCTGAGAGTGTGCTCAACTTATTAAATGTTCCATATATCTTGAGAAGAATGTGTATTCTCTAATTGTGCACGATTATACATAAAGTCGGCTTGCTTATTGTTTTCACCTTTATATCCTATTTTTTTTAACTATTTGAGTATTACAAGTTGGAGAAATGTTTTGAAATCTGTCACCATCCTGTAGAATTTTATATTCCTTTTCTATTATATAAATACTTGCTTATACAATGTGAAGCTGTCATAGTTCAATTCTAAACCACTCTTTTTTCCACATTTAACATTTCTGACAGGAAGATGACTTACAACTGATATAATATGAAAGCATTATATCATAGTTTAACTGCAGCAGTTTTTTGTTGTCTATAGAGATAGACAAAATAATGGTGTGCTTTATTACTGACATCTTAAATTCAATAAAATATTATGTCATAATAGGTATATACAAACTTAGAAAGATTTTGAAAAATATTTTTGGTGAATCAATTGGTTTATCATTATTTGGGGTCTACTTTATCCTCAGTAATAATTTTGTCTTGCATTTTATATATGAGAAATATATTCTCCATGGGATATATGGCTAACCTTCCTTTGTCTTACTTGCTGTTGACTGGTGTAATTTTAATCATATTGGTGTATATACATTATGAACAGTATATGGTTGGGTTTTTTTTATATTTTCATCCAATAAGACAATGTTAGCAGTTCACTTTCAAGTTCAGTCCATTTACACGGGTATAATGATCCATTTAGACATATTTCTGGCATATTACTATGGGATTTGTGTTTATTCCACTTTCAAGTTTCTTTTTCTCCTTTCTTGATTTAAAAAATGTCTTTTATCTTTCTATTTTCCCTCCTCCAGTGGTTTGCAATCTATATACTTGTAGGGGTGGTCATTTAATAATTGAACAACATATTGTTGACTTTGAAATTCCAACACTAGGGCTGGAAGTGTGGCTCAGTGGTAGAGTGTGTGCCTAGCTCACACAAGGCCCTGGGCTTGATTCCGAACACCATTAAACCAATCACTCACTCACTCAATCAATCAATCAGATAAAAATCTAACATCACTATCTTAAACCCTTTACCCAAACATTTTAACTATGATGAGTTTCTACTGACCTAGATACTAGCTCTGATGGTGATTTAGTTTTTTCATAAAGAAATACTTTGTTCAGATGTACTTACATTTTACAAAAGTCATTCTTTTAAATCATTTCACACTTTTTCTTTTTCTTTTTTTGGTGATGCTGGGGATCAAACGCAGGGCCTTGTGTTTGCTAGGCTTTTTCACACTTTTCTTTCTGGATTATTTCCACTTTTTCTTAGGTACACATTTTAGAAGTTCTTTCAGTTGAATATGCTAGGAGTAAGCTCTTTTTCCATTTTACTCACAAATATGACTTTATATTGCACTTATCTTTGAAAGACAGTTTGAATTCTAACACAATGCTAAGCTATTTTTGCTCAGTAACTTGATAATATAATACCAGTGCTTCCTTACTTCCATCTAAATGATAAGAAATCTGCTGCTTGCCTTCACTCTAATGGCCATTTTTGTAGGGAATATTTGCTTCTCTCTAGCTACTTATTCAGTCTTTTCTTTGTCTTTTGTGTTGTGCAGTTTTAATAGCTTTATTTAGTTGGACATTTTAAAAATGTATCCTGCTTTTTCTACAATGGGATTCCTATGTTTTCATAGTTTTAAAATATCATTTGAAGAACACTCAGCTACTATCACTTCAGATATTGCCTCTCCAAAATTGTCTCTATTTCCTCTGGAATCTTAGTTGCCAAATGGGAGACCTCTTCACTCCCATGTCCATAACATCTAGCCTCTCTGACTCCCATCTCCTCGCATTTCTGTGTTCTATTCTGTACAGTTTCTTTAACTCTAATGATGAATTTCCTGATATTCTCTCTTTAATGATCAAATCTATTTAACTGGGTTTTTTTTTAAGATACATAATACTTGTATAATAAAGGTTTTATTTGGATCTCTTTCAAATTGACTGGTTACTTTTAAAAGACTCATTCCTTCAGCTGTTTCCCATGTTTATATCTCTTACCATTTCATACAATATTTTTGTATATTCTCACTGTGATCATTTCAGTAGCTGATGTTGTTGAGGATTAACTTCTATTTCTTTTATTAACTTTGTGTGTGTGTATGTGTGTGTGTGTGCATGGCACTGGGGATTGAACCCAGAGCCTTTGTACTGAGGTACACCCACAGTCCTTATTTTTATTTTGAGACAGGGTCTCACAAAGTCATTAAGTGGCCTGCACTGTGGTCTAATTTGCAATCATCAGGCCTCAGCCTCCCAGAGGGCTGAGATTACTGGTGTGCACCACCACACCTGGCTCCTTTCATTAACTCTTAACTGAGATTTCCCAGAGCGTATGGTATTACCTGAAAGTGAGATCAGACTTAACTTTTCTCAATCTGTGGAAACACTGACAGTTTAAATTGATGAACCTTCCTTCCAGAAAGGACCTGTGCTGTAAGTCTGAGCACATGATTAAACTTTAGGCATCCAGACTTGGTAAAGGAGCTTTTGGTTCATGTCCCTACCTCTTCCTGGATCTAATGTTTCATCTCTAAACCCCAGTGCCTGCAATTTAAGCAAATACTTGCTTCCTTCTCTGATTTTAGTTCAGTATTTTTCTTAAACTTTTCTATTTTGGTTATTTCATATTATTTCTAGCTGACCTAGGATAAATTAACAATAATTTTTATCTAAAAATAAAGTATATTTAAGAGGATGGGAAATCTGGGTAGATAATTCGCCAGGCTTTCTAATATATGTCCGTGATTTTTAAAAAAATCATAATTTTACATTGGTGGGAAATATGCCAGTAAATGCAAGTTTAAATTCATCTCAAATAATCACATTTAACTAATGATAATTTCCAAAAGTATTTTTTTCAAAAGTATTTTTGAGAGATATACTATTTGACCTTTAAATCTATTTTCTAGAATGTTGGTTTAAGAAATATCCAGAGATGTTCTAGATTTAGCATATTATGGAGTTGCAGTAACAAATACTTCTCCATACTCTCAAACCTTTTGTTTTGTTTTGTTTTGTTTTGGGGAGGCTGCTGGGGGTCTAACTCAGGGCCTTATGCTTGCTAGGCAACCACTCTTACCACTGAGCTAAATCCCCAACTCCACAAATTTTTAAGATTAGATCAACCCCTAATTTAATAATAAAGACAAAAATTCTATCCTAAAACTGGGGTGACCATACAGATCTGAAGCAGATACAAGCATATCACAATGCAGTATTTATTAGTTCTCAGGGTTCCTGGGAAGCATACTCTGGACACTAGCCTATGTCTTTGCAAGGTGTTCAAACCTTTTTCCTATGACCTTGCCCTCTGATACTCAAAGTGCACACCATCATTCCAGAAGGATGTATAACAACATTGTCTGCACTTACATCAAGACAAGTTTTACAGACAAGAACTCTACTGGTTCTTGCGCAGGTAGAAAGAGTGGTCAGTATCCATGTACACCTGAACAAGAGCTCCCATCTATACCTTTGTAGTTTTCTAGAAAGCGAATTTATCCCAAACTCCCACCAAGATGTATGCACCAGAATGGTTTCTGCAGCATTATTTCCAATGGCCTAACAACATGTCTGATTCTAGTTTTCATATTTGACTACTAACAGCTTTCAGATCCTACTCCTTCACTTTCTGCTTGGCACCAGACCCAGATAAGCCAGTAAGAAATCCCGGGTGCCCCCCAGGACACTGAGGATCAGGAGGAGGTCAAATCATGTAAATCTCAGTCCACATGTAGGAACTCTCTCCTCAGCACCATCCAATATTCACAATAAAAGTAGAAGCCTTTGCCATTTCATTCTTCACTCAAGACAAATGCATAGCAGCCATCGTCTCTCCAGAGTCCCATGGTGTAAATGAGGAATGTTTTCATGCCCTCTGGGTTAGTCATGAATCTTGATATTGGAACTAGTTTTGGGAGAGGATGGCAGATCATATCTCTCCATGAGCAACTGCCCTCAAGAGTGGGGCATTGTGGGTCATGGTCATCATCACCTGGGGACTTTCTTTTTTTGGCTTGTTCCTTTCTGATAGGCTCTGTTGCCTGCTGGGGAATGTACGGACTTATGTGCAATTTGAGCTGCACTTCCTGAGAGTTTCTGAGCATCTCTTATAGATTCAGACAACCTGAAATTTTAATTTTGGTACTTAGGGACAGGAGTACAGATTGGGGCTCTGGTTAAAGCAGGCCCCAGATTACACTGTGTATCTCATCCTAGCATAAACTGTGACTTATCAGAGTGGCTCAGAGAGAGAACTCTTACCCTGACACCACTGGCTGTGTCTTACCTAGGTATTGATTCTGTCCTATAATGAGGAGATGACTAGTAATGATACTCAGGGCAGTAGACAGAGTCCCTGGGTGCCAGTCCTATAAAGAACAGTCACTATTTGCCTTGCTGAGATCTACACTCTTTCAAACAGATCATTCGCAAGGACCCTGCCTGCCTATGCTTCTCTCACCAGAAATAAGCCTGGTCTTCAGAGTCAGAGAAAGAACATCTAAGTACCACACAACAGAAACTCTGTCCTATTATAGATTACAACAAGGCCTATAGAAATTAAGACCAACTATGCAAGGAAGGGGCCATTGTTTCTACCATTTAATGTTGATATTGAATTCCATATGTATTTGTGATATGTGTGTATTTGTGTGGGGGGGCGGCTTTGCTTTTAGTGTTGTAGCTAAGAAGGTTTTATATAACCTGAAGTCATGAAGACTTACTCCTATGTTTTCTTATAAGAGTTTTGTAGTTTTGGCTTTTACCTCTAGGTCTATGATCCACTGTGACTTATTTTTTTTGTGTATAGAGTAAGGAAGGGATCAAATTTGGTTCTACTGAAGGTGCATATTTGGTTGCCCCAATACCATTTGTTAAAAAGACTCATTTCCCCTATTGAAACATCATAGCATCAATTGACTTTATTTCTGAATTTCTAATTCCATTACACTGATCTTCATGTTTACCCCTATCCTAGTACCACAATTTCTTCATTACTGTAGTATTATGGTAAGTTTTAAAATTGGGAAGTGGGAGTTCTTAACTTTATCTTCTTTTGCAAGGTTATTTTTCCTGTTCTAGATCCCTTGCATTTCCATATGAATTTTAAAATCAGCTTGTCAATTTCTACAAAAACTAGCTAGGATTTTGGTAGGAGGTGCACTGAATCTGTAGTTAAATTTGAGAAATATGGTCATTTTAATAATATTAAGTCTTATCATCCATGAATATAGGACACCTTTCTATTTAATTTTGTCTGTTTCTATAATTTGAATTTTCATGATACAAGTTTTATATTTCTCTTATTTACTCCTACATATGTTATGCATTTATACACTATAATAAAGAGAATTATATTCTTAACTTTATTTTTGAATTGCTTATTGGGAACATATAGAAAGACAATTTTTTCAGGTGTATTGATTTTGTAAATTGCAATCTTGGCAATTTATTAGTTCTATTAAGCTTTTAGTGAATTCCTTGGTATATTTTAATAAGTGAAATCATGTGACTTCATTATCTGATGCCTTGCAGACTCCATCCCTATTCTGTTTTGCTTCACATCTGGGCAAATCAATTAAAATTATCCAGATGGCCCCTCCCTTGGCACTGGTAGGGAAGTTCAGACACAAAGACTCCACCTTGTAGCATGGTAACCCTCATGCCAGCCCAACCCTAATCATGATAAAAACCAAAGCCACTTGTCTGTTGCTCGTGTGAACCAAACACAGCAGTTTGAGTGCTTCTCCTAGTCTCCTCTCAGCAAGCCTGATGATATAGGTGACAAATGTTTCCATATTCTCTTAATGCATATCAGTTTTGACTCTGAACCAGCTCTTTCATTTTTTAAAAAAATGAGGTTACTGATTGTACCTAACTCACAGGGAGGAAATGAAATAACATTAGTGTTAGGAGTAGTCCAGATTATGGTTTCTAAACATCTCCCTCCAGTAAAAGTTATCAGGCTTCCTTGGAGAAGTGACTGCCTCCAGGGTTAGAGTAAGAAAAGAATAAGATAAGCCTAGAAAAGAAAATAACGACTAGCATAATAAAGAGTAGGAACATGTGAAAAACAGGACAAATGGAGGATCTTCCCCTAGGTAAATCTTAAACTGTTAGATTAGCAAAACAAATAATGATAGTAATGAACTGCAAACTACAGAATAAAGCAAGAATTCATGAGACCACGATGTTATGAACAATTGTTTAAATAAATATGTAAATAAATTAATAGGAAAGCATGATAAACACTTAGCAGCAGTGGAATTTTAACTAATAAATGTAGAAAGAACGATGGAAGTAGAAAATCACCCAGGAAACACCATACTACCTGTTACTCACCTGTTGCAGGTAAGTGTCAAATAGATGCTAAAATTGGTGAACCAGACTGTGATGTGAAACAGGATACTTACTTAATGTCAAAGTATCTCCCCACAAGATACTATTAAACACAAGGGGGAAAGAGCAACTTTTCAGAAACCCAAAAGTCATCACCAAATGAAGTGATCAAATTTGGTGTGACCAGAATTGAGTGAATTGAAATCAGATACCTTCTGATATACACCCTGAGTTGATGCATGAAGAAATATTACAAAAACACTGGGGGATATTTCATAAAATAACTCACAAGTACTCCAAAATCATCAGTCCTGAATACAAAGAAAAAATATGGAACTGTTCCAGCTTAAAAAGAGACTAAAAGAGACAATTAAATGCAGTTATGAGTCTGCATTGAATCTTGTACCAGAAAAAGAATATTAGTGTAATAAAGAGAGAAATAGGAATAAGGTTTTTAGATGATATAATAGTACTGTATCAATGTTTGATCACTGTATTGTGGTTGAATAAGACATTAGCAGAAGCTGGGAGAAAAGTGTAAGAATTCTTGTACTAATTTTTCAACATTTTAAAATTAATTCTGAATGAAAGGTTAAAAATAAAAGTAAAGATCTTGGTGCTATACCTAGAAAACTCTTAATGTGCAGAAACACAAACGCTCATGATTGATTAATAGATCAACAAAATATACTATAACTACACAATGAACTATTATTCAGCTCTGAAGAGTTGGAAGTATTGACATGTACTACTAGCTAGATGAACAATGAAAGAATCCAGTAACAAAGACCACATTATATAACTCCACTCATATGAAATGTTCAGAATATGAAAACACACAGAGAGATCAGTACTTGACAAGGGTGTGTGGAGGGATAAGGGGGTATGAAGAGTGACTGCTGAGGGATATGGGTTTCTTATGGGGATAATGAGAATATTCTAAGTTCAGCTAGAGGTGACAGTTGACAAGCTAAAGAAATATACTGAAAAACACTAAACTATCACCATTTAAATGGGTGAATACTATTGTATATGAATCATATCTCAATAAAGTTTTTACTAAAAAATAAGATAATGCCTGGTACATAGTTAGATGTTTTAAAGTGTGGCTCATGATGAAGATGATTTTCACAATGATAGTTATGAATGCTACTAATACTGTTTTATTTATTTTCCAGCATTAACTGGTAGGTACTATAAATAGGCTAGAGGAGAAATGACACAGTCATTTGTTAACTATCTTTTCTTACCCACTGAGGAACCAAAGAATCTCCTTTGCCCTAATAAAAGGAAGACTAAGAATCAAAGGAGAATCTCTTTCTCTGTACTAGAGAAATACAATGGCAAACTGTGATCTGGGAAATGATATGAATCTACTATGCTTTATAGTATTTTTTTGGCTTTGTTTTTCTATTTATTAAACAATAGCTTTAAAAAGAAAACCTTTTTAGATGATTGCATTACTGTCATATATCCTTATTAAACCCTCAATGCATCAAGCAAGAAATACTCCAAGTATGTTGGAGGAGCAAAGACTTTGTCTAGCTGACAAAAACTGAGAATTTTAATAGGAAAGAACTAAGGTTAAAAATATCGTATTAGAGTGATACATGCATACTCATATATATAGCAGATCAATTCATAACAGATAAATCTTGGAAGCGGCCTATATGTCCATCAAAAGACAAATGGATGGGGGCTGGGGGTTTAGCTCAAGTGGTGAGCACTTGCCTAGCAAGTACAAGCTCTGAGTTCGATCCCCAGTATCACCCCCCCCAAAGATAACTGGATAAAGAAAATGTGTAATTTATTCACAATGGAGTACTACTCTGTCATAAAGAAGGACAAACTTGAGTCATTTGGAGGAAAATGGATGCACCTTGAGACTGTAATGTTAACTGAAGTAAATCAGACAGGCAAGTTTAAATATTACATGGTTTCTTTTATATAAGAAACCCAAATTATGGATAAAGAGCAAAATAAAAGATAGATAATAGGAAATAGGAAGATTGAGCTTTTTCAGATTGGAAGGGGATTAAGAGATGGATGGAGAGAGAGAGAAGAAAGAGAAATGGGATGAAAAAAAGAACTGAGATGTGTTATGCACATATACTAACTCCCCACAAGGAATGTTATCACTATGTGATACAAACATAAAATATAAATACTAAAATACCAAGTACTAATAAAATATAAAAGCTGAAAAAAAAACCAAATGAGACATTAAATCTAAAATTAGCCATTTAAAAAGAACTACAGACAAACTCTAAAGGACTCTGTATGCCAAGCAGGCAGAACTTACCACGTTTACAGTGGGCCCATATTCCACCTCTTGGTGCTTGCAGACTACAGTCTATCTCCAGGTTTCGTTTTGAATTGAAAATGAAAATGCTGAGGTCGAGTCAGAGCTCGGCAGAGCCTCAGAGAGCCGAGGCCGACCATTAATCTCAAGGAACTTCCAAACACAGTGTTTGGCTGCGATTTATGAGGGGCCTTTGAGGCTTGCTAATGCTGGTCACAACCCCAAGTCCTTGATTACTGTGAATGAAGCAAAGCCAAACAAAACAAGGCTGAAGGCTGAGCTCAGGCAGAGCTTGCCTGTAGTGTCACAACCCAAACTCACGACAGCAGTTCCAATTTGCAAAACCGTTAAGTAGCTTCTATGAAACGAATAAATGCCTTTGGAGGTCTCTTTGGGAGGAAAGCTCTGATATCTGGGGAGAGACTAGGGAGGGGAGGAGGCCAAAAGAAATTACTCTGCAAAGCTGCATTCTTAAATAATTTGTTCCGAATACCCCGCAGTTATACACGTGAGAAATGACATTGGAGGGCAAAGGGCTACAGTGCAGAGATAAAACAAGTTGAAGGTATTTAAAGTACTTGCCAAGAAAAAATGCTCATCTGATAAAAATTTAGGCAGGAAGGATGCCAAAAACCAGGAGAGACACAACTGAGAGATGTGACGAGGTGATTGCTGCTCCAGCTGTCAGACTTGTCAATGGTGTCGAGATGCCAGATTTTAACTCAAATACAATGTCAGCCCAAGAGCTGCCTCTATTTCCCTGCCTGGTTTTCATTAGGAAAGCCCTAAGATTTTGTTCCAAGTAAATATACATATATCCGATTTGGGGCCAGTTCAAGATGAAAATGTGTTGGTTTATTTGTCTCCTCTTCATAAAGCGGAATTAAAGTAGGAGAAAGAAAATACAATCTGACACCTTCCCTGTTGCAACAGCCAATGGGATCCACGGGGTATACTTATATCGAAGATATGAGCACACTGGAAGATGTGACAACAAAGGGGAGAGAGAAGTTGAATTATCTTAAGAAGGGCAAAATGTTTCATATTTGCCTTCAAGAGTCTTTGAAAAAACAAAAGTAGGAGGAGCAACCATTTTTTTCTCCTCCGTAATTTTGGAATGTTAAAGCAGATCAAGATTCTCTGTGTACTGGTCATATAGGAATATATGCACATGTAAAATCAAATTCAGGGCCATGGTGGATTCATTATAATTCCTTAAAATACATAAGAGAAATAAAGACATGGGCCACCGAAGTGCATTCCCTCATTAAAGGGATATCAAAGAAGAAGGTGGTGGGAAAAGAGATATGTTATAGCTACTAATACAATTCTTACTAAATGTTTATTATTTCCTCTGAAAAAATCATTTTCCATATTACAATTCACACATCTGACCATAATGAATCTTTCTTTTGCTTTCAAACACAGGAAACCTACACAGCACCCTACCACTGATACACAGTTTAAGAATAAAAGGAGTTATCTTCCTAGAACATTGAGAAAAGTCACCATTGCAATATCAATGCTTCTTTTCTCCAGTTGTGCCTACCAATTCAGTGATTGCTCACTTCCGCACTACTTAGCAGATTGCATTACGCTTTTAAAAATACTGCCTTCTTATCACATGGACAGGTTCTCTTTTAGATCCCAAAGGCAATGTACCCAAAAGAAGCATGGGGGCCAGAGGACTCAGAAAAGTCTTGAGTTCTTTGTAAGCAGAGTTTGAAATATAATAATCAATCTTCAAAATAACAAATGAGTGAAAATACAGTTTATGATACTTTCAATTCCAACCAAGATAGAACAAACAAGGATAGGATTTACCCCACACCCACCTGAAATGCCTAAAACACTGGACAAAATATATGAAAGAACAGTTTTCAGACACTACACCTAGTCAGCACAGGACCATGTGCACTAAGTGGGAAACAAATGAGGTAATCTCCAGGATGGCCCAGTTTACTGCCCAGGTGGATCCCAGAGCCTCTGAACAGATGAGTGGAAGCTGGAGCTAAAAAGAAGGTAAAGTGGTGAGAATCGAACGGACAAACTACTGAGAACAGAGCTGATTCAAAAATATTCTGGAAACCTACAGAGTAGCCCCTCAAGACTTTAGCTGAGTAGTATTAGGGCATGTTTGCAATGCAACTACATGATTCTTTCAAGATCTAGACGAGAACTACCTGAAAGAAGTAGATGGAATAATGCCCAGACATTACACAAAGATGAAAACAGTTTATATTCCTACCAACCAGAATGGAAAATCTAGTAAAGCATCAGGTATTGTGTAGAATACTCAGGAGGGTACTGGCTCAAGGGTGAAGTAAAATTAGCTGCAGATTAAGGCTGTTTCTGTCCCGACTAACAAGCCTGGAAGAGTAGCAAGTCAAGGATAGAAAGAGAAAAGAAATAAAAGGTATATGCATTGAAAAAGAAGAAAAAAAAATGTCTCTATTAGAAACAAACAAACAAACAAAATCTACCAGAAAGATTAGCCACTGAACTGATTCTCAAGGGATCTACAAAAAATTCCTAGAGTTCACATGTGATTTCAGTAAGATGACAAAACATGGATCAACACACAAAAATCAACTGCTTTTTTTATATATTGAAAATGGACATGGGAAATCTGAAATAAATGCAATACCACTTACAAATCTCAAAGAATGTAAAATACATAGATATAAATTTAATAAAGCTTATACAGGATTTGGATGATAAAAATTAGAAAATGCCAGTGTAGATCATTTTTAAAACACCAAAATATAGACTAGAAACCTCAATATAATAAATATGACTATTCTTCCTAAATTAATATACTGGTTTAATGCAATATCTATCAAAATCTCAACAAGTTTCTTTATAGATATAGACAGCCTTATTCTTGGACTTACATGGCAAAGGAAAGGAAGAATACAATGGGAGGAATCACTCTTCTCAATATTAAGGTTTATTATACAAGTGTAGTAATCAAGATGGTATGATACTGGTAGAGCAACAGATACTCTGATTAATGGAACATTATAGAGAACCTAGAAAAAGCTGTGCACAAATATCAAGTAATTTCTAGCAAAGGAGAAAACAATTCAGTGAAGGAGAAAGAGCTTTTACAATAAATGGTGCTGGGACAATAGAACATTCATCAGCTTAAATAAATAAGTAAGTAAAACAATACAAAAAAGAAAAAAGTCATTGTAAATGTCATACTTCATTCAGCTGTCACACAAAAGGAATCAAGAATATAAATGTAAAATAAAAAGATACCTAAAAGAACATAGGAGAAAAAATCTTTGTGATCCAGGACTAAGAAAGAAGAGTTCTGAGTTGACATCAAAACAAAATCCATAAAAGGAAAAACTGATATACTGGGTCTAATCTTAATTTAAAAGCATTACTCTTTGAAAGACTTTTTTTAAACAATTACAAAGACAAGACACGTTTTCTAGCCAAAATGAAATTAAACGAAAATAAAATTAGACTACAAAATTTTAAAAGATGTGGAAACAAAATATTAGAGATATGAACCAAAAAAATAAATTAGAAAATATTTAATCTATTTGGAAATTGGAATACAATATAGCAAAATTAGAAGGATGCAACTAAAGCACTGTTTGAAACAAAATTGATAGCTTAAATATCTATATTAGAAGAGAAAGTTTCAAATTAATGACTTCAACTTTCACTTTTAAAACTTTAAAAACAGGAAATAAAACATAAAATAAGCCACAGAAAAATAATAATGAGTAAAATTAATAAAATTTAGAACAACAAACAAGTAAAATTTATGAACCCAACATTGGTCTTGGAAATAATAAAGACTTATATTTCTAGCCAGAGTCAATCATAAAGAATAAGAACAGAGACAAATCAGTGATATCATTACAAGTTCTTCAGAAACCAAAAAGCTAATAACAAAACAGAAACACTATGAATAATTTTATGTCAATAATTTCAACAACTAAAATGAAATAGACAAAATCCTTGAAAAATACAAAGCATCAAAATTCACTCAAGAAAAAAATATGTAGCCTGAATAGCACTATATATTTCAACAAATATTAATTTTAAAACTCTTCCTAAACCCAGAAACATAACAAGAGTGGCCATGTACCATTTCTGTTCAACATATTGCTGGAGGTTCCAACCAGTACAGCAAAGGAAAAAAACAGAAGCGAAAGACAACTGCATTGAAAATAAATATGTAAAAGTGCTCTTATTTGCAAAAGACATGACCATCTATATATAAAAGAGCACAGTATACAAAAAGTCTACTGGAACTTAAAAAAATTAGTTTAACAAGACACAAGATAAATCAAAAACTGTTATAGAGATTTAATACATGCCTAATCAAAATACCAATAGTATACTTCACAGAACTGGAGAAAACAATCCTAAAATTCATATGGAACTAGATGAGACCTAGAATAGCAAAGCAACAAGGGCAAGGCAAGAAGCATCACAATCCCCAATTCAAACTTATGCTACAAAGCTACTGTGATAAAAACAGCATGGTACTGGCAACAAAACAGACCCGGAGATCAGTGGAACAGAATAGAAAATGCAGAAACAACTCCAAGGACATTCAGCTACTTTATCTTTGAAGAAAGGGCCAAACACCTTCACTGGAAGAAAGATAGACTCTTTAATAAATGGTGCTGGGAAACTGGCTTTCCACAGGCCAAAAATTGAATCTAGACCCATATCTCTCACTGTGAACCAAACTAAAATAGAAATGGATCAAACAACTAAATATTAAAACAGAAACATTTAATCTGCTGGAAAACAGAATACGTAACTTACATAGGTGTAAGGCAAAGCCTCTGGGAACAAAAACCTAATCGCACAGGAAATACTACAAAGAATCAACAATTGGAATCTCAGGAAATTAAAAAGCATCTGCACAAGAAAAGAAACCACCAAAAGAGTGAAGAGACAATCCATAGACTCGGAAAAATTTTACCAGCTACTCCCCAGACAAAGGACTAACATCTAGAATATATAAAAATCTCAAAAAAATTAGACCCCCAAATTTAAAGACCCAATCCAAAAATGGGCATCTGAAATGAATAGACATTTCTCAGATGAAGAAGTACAAATAGCAAATAAATATATGAAAAAATGTTGAACATCACTGGTCATTCAAGA
Organism: Hystrix cristata; assembly: GCA_004026905.1. NCBI lineage: Eukaryota > Metazoa > Chordata > Mammalia > Rodentia > Hystricidae > Hystrix > Hystrix cristata. The sequence goes on from PVJO010000215.1 coordinate 50,791, forward strand.
AATGCAAATTAAAACAACAATGAGATTTCATCTCACTCCAGAAGGAATGGCTATCATCAGGAAATCAACCAATAACAAACGCTAGAGCGGGTGTGGGGAAAATGGAGCCCTTCTCCATTGGTAGTGACAGTATAAACTGGTACAATCACTGTGGAGAACAGTATAGGGATTCCTCAAAAAAAACAGAACTAGAGGTTCAATTTGACTCCGGTCTTCCCCTTCTAGATATCTTCCTGAAAGATTTTAAATCATCATACCACAGTAATATATGCATACCCATGTTCGTAGCAACACAATTTATAATAGCTTAATCTTGTAAACAGCTCATATGCCCATCAAAAGATGAACGGATAAAGAAAATGTGGTATCTATGTATAACAGAGTAGAACTCTTCCATAAAAAATGATAAATTTGAATTATTTATAGGAAAATGTATGCACCTTGAGACCATAGTTTGAAGTGAAATAAAGCGGACACACAAGTTTAAATATTGCATTGTTTCTCTTGTGTGAGAAATTCGAAGGGTAAATGAGGACTATAATGGAGGATCAATATTGGGAAGGGGACAAGGGAGGGGGAATGAGAAGAGAAGGAAGGGAAGAAGGAAAAAAAAGAGATTGGAAAGAAAAAATGGAAACAAAGTTTGTGTAAATGGCGAGGGGAGAGGAATGGGAAAAAAAACAATTGAGATGTATTATGTACAAGTACAAACTCAGTGTGATGAATGTGATCAATATGTATGACAAATATGTACTAACAAAAATAATAAAGTTTTAAAAAGATACAAGATCAATAGAAATATCAATAGAATTTATATATAAAAGTGACAAAATCAAAAACTGAAATAAGAGCATAAAATTTGAAATATGAAGGAATCAATTTGTAAATGGAACACTACAAAACAATACTGAGAGAAATAAAAAACACTGAATAGACAAATGCAACATACAAGATTTGAAAGAGTCAATATTGTTAACATTGTAATGCTTCTAAATTGATGTATAGGCGTAATACAATCTCAAGCCAAATATATAACAAAGATTTCAGCAGAAATTCTTTTAAATTGACAAACTAATTCTTAAATTTATTCAGAAACACCAAGGATCTAAAATAAATAAAATAACTTTTAAAAAGTTGAGCAATTTTTAGAGAATTTAACCTGATTTATATTTAAGACTCAACTGAAAGCCACAGAAATTAAGTCTATGTGCTACTGGCATTAAGACCGAAATAATGACTCAAAGAAACAAAAACAAAGTCTACCAGTGTACTGACATGCATATAATTAATTGATGTTTTACAGAAATACCAAGGCAATCCAGCAGGCAAAGGATAATCTTTTGCACAAAGCCCTGAATAGTGCATACAGTGGGGACCACTGGAGAGTGCAGCAAAGGCTATGAGAGCTTACTAACATTGGAGCCACCACCAGCAGGAGGCAAGACAAAACTTGTAGTGTGTACCCACTAGGTTGATTGTCTTAAAAAATAAAACATATTCCAAAGGTTTTTAATAAGAACCATAGTCTTATGATGTAATATTTAAAACGTCAGTTCTGGTTCCAAATAAGATGGAGTAAACACACTTCCATGTATTTCTCCCATTTCTGCAACTAAAAATACTGAAGCAAAATACCCAGTAAAGCACCTACCAGACAATTTGGAAAGGAGATGAAGTGAGAGAACCAGAGGGGATCTCAGTACTTATTGTTAGGAAAAAACAAAAAAAAACAGGTACGAGAGCACAGACAGGTTTCAGAACAAACCTGAGAGGGAGTGCTCTGTCACTAGAGACCAGACCGGCTACCCTTGTATAGGCTATGAGGTTTTTTATAGGGTCATGGGCATAAGGTGGCGGCGGTGGTGGGGTCATTGAAAGGGAGTTGTGTTACCAGATAGGGACAAGGCTTAGGAGCAAACACATAGGGAGTTGCAGTTATCTGTTAAGTGCAGGGTGGAGTAATGATGGGAGTTATGGATTGTACTCATCGTCATTGAGCCTGGGTTACTTGTCAAGCACAGGGATGAATAATGATGGGAGATATGGTTGCACCTGTGGTTACTGGGCCTTATCAACTCATGAATGTACATTTCTGGCAGGTACACAAGCACAGTGAGGTGGGGGGTTGGGGCTCAGCTCAGAATGGTGGTGGTCATATTGCTTCACTTATGACTCAGGAAGGGCTCCCTGTCTCGCTTTGTTTGTTTTGTTTTTGCTGCCAATGTATCCTAGTCTGGAAATTACGGCAGCCCCGAAACTCTAAGTTTTAGTTCCTTGCAGACAGAAAATCAGTATGAAGAAACAAGGATAAGATTTACAGAGGACTTCTCACCAGAAACTATGCAAGCAAGAGGAGAGTGGAACAAAATATTTAAAGTAGATTTCTATGTTTAGTGGAGTTATTCCTCCACAGTGAAAAACACAGATTTTCACAAAGAAATCTGAGATAATTCATTGCAATAAATCTATTCTGTGAAAAACATTTAGAGCATTCTTCAAAGAAAAAAAATGATCTGTCTTGGGATTACAGATATACATGAAGAAAGGAAGTGTGTTAGAGAAGGAATAAAGGTAAAGTAAAATCTTATTTTTGTATTTTAATTGATAGAAAATGACTTCTTTGTTAAAGTAATGATAGTAACACTGTACTGGGTGATCAAACTGAATTTCAAGAGTTTGACAATAATACAAAGCAAAACCTAAAAATTTATGAAAGGAGGACGAGAAACAGAAGAAAGGTAAGAAGGGGAGAAAGAGGACAGAAAGAAAGGTTAACACACAGCCTATCTGTGATTGCAAATGGAAACCTTTTTCAGTAAATAATGCTGTGTACAGTGTGAACCATAATGAATCCAAAAACCCAGTTTATATAAAAAATAAACCAGATGAACTCTAGACCTAAATATGAAAGGGAAAACAATTATTCTTATGTTTATCTACAATACAGTTTTTAAAATTGCTTTCTTCACCCACTCTTGAGACTCCAGCTAAAGCAGTTTTCCTTTCTGAATAGCTTATTATGGCCATACCATCAACCAATTCCTCTACTGGGCTCTCACATACCAGGACCTCTATACACCTTCCCTCATTGCCTACGTATCAGACAGTTTGGGTTACCACTATATCCAGAGTCCTGGAAACTACGTACATTCAAATTAGTCAACTTTCAGGAAGTCCTGAAAACCTACTTAAACCCATCCTCCTTATACATAAGCTTCCCCTACAGCTCTGGCTGTTCACCAATGTGGAACAAATTCCTGTGTGTCCCTGCCTGTCAGTCTTTTTCATTTGGGACTGCAAGTAACAAAGAGTTTCATCTTTTAACTATCACAGTGTCACCATGCTGCTTATCAAAAGTCTATTTAAATCTTACAAAACATAGTCAAGATTTCTTAAACAGAACATTCAAAGCACTCATCATTATGGAATCAATGATAAATTAAACCACTTTAAACTTAAGTACCTTTGTTCATCAAAATATACCATTCAGAGAATGGAATACAAATTACAATGTGGGCGGGGAAAACTGCAGTTCACAATATTGAACAGAACTTGACTATAGCAAATAATAAGATAATCAATTCACTAAAATATACACTGAAAATCCTTTTCGCAACAGAGGATATTTGAATGGTTAAGGTATGAAAGAGTGTTCAACTTCAATCAAAAGAGAAAAATGAAAGTTCAAACCATAAGCTATCACTTCATATGAACCATTGTGGCTACAATGAATAGGGTCATAATGGCAAGTCTTGGTGAGCAGAGGGAGGAACTAAAAATTCCCATACATTGCTAATGGTAATGGTAACCGGTATAACCACCTTAAAACTGTCTGGTGATGTTTACTAAAACTGAACAAATGTATGTTCTTTGCACAGCTAAGTATTTGCTCAGCCATGATTTATAAATGTTTGCACTGAGAAACAGATCCAGAGATGCTTGTTGCAGCATTGCTATATCCCCAAATGTGGATAAATCAAGTGTTTATCAACAGTAAAATGAATTAATAAACCGTGATATAGTCATTCAATATAATCTTAAACAATAAAAATTAAAGCATACTGGTACATGCAATAACACAACACAGAAGAACCTCATAAATATGATTTTGGGCAAAAGAATTTAGATGCAAAAACTACATATGAGTATAATTCCATTTATATAAAGCTCAAAAGCAGGCCACACTATTGTGCAAAATATTAAGTAAATAATACCTGTGGAGAAAAGGGGTACTGGTGGAGGTGACGTTTACAAAGGACTGTGAAGGTGCTGATAACTTGGTTACTAGTTACATTTCTTTTCACTTTGTGAACACCCACTAAAACTGCACATTTATAGTTTGTGTATCTTTATAAATACATATTAATACTTTGTTTTTAAAAGTATTAAAATACCCCTAAGAGGATAGTTAATGACCTATTGTACATGTAGCAAGAAAGGAGAGTGCAGGACTTATCTAAGGTATTTTGCCGGCCAAACTTGGTAAGTCTACCATGTTATAAACCAAAACAAAAAGTATAAGAAGTGAAAAAAAGGAAAAGGAGAGGAAAAGGGGAAGTGTCAATGGAAGTATGAGAGTGATTTGTGTTTAACCTTTAAGGTTCCTGAAGGAAAACTAGGTAGAAATATCTAACAGTCAGTTGCAAACACAGATTTGCAGATCAGTAAACACGAAGAGCTCATGAGACCTACAGTTGTGAGCTAATAAGGTATGAAAAGCTTGTTTGGGCTTTTGAAAATGGAGGCATTTCCTAAGAACCAAAAGATGGGTGATGATCAGAAATATTAAAGAAATCCAGTACATACGAGAATTTGTTTCTGAGGGTAAGAACCCTTTGCACCAGGACCCAAGGTTTTGGGGCTGATCTGACCCTATAGAAAAATCAGTTCGATTAAGAAAGAAAAAATATTCACCTTTATTCCTAATACACACATGAAGTTAGGGATTAAAAATAAGCTAAAAAGCAAAAACAAAACAAAACAACAACAAAAAAAAACAACAAAAGAAACAAGACCTGAGACCCTGGGCCAATTAATAAAACCATGCCTTACAATTTCCCACTTCTTTTCAATGCCAACAGACAAATCCAGTGATCTTTGTGAGACCCTGAAATACTAGAGGGAGGGAAGTTTTCTTGTTGCAGGAGCATAAAGTTTGGCTTAAAATAGTTTGCAACTCCCATGCAGCAAGAGATTTATGTCTCCCTAAAGAAGGCCTTAAAAAAGCCGGCCTTTATCTCTGTCAAAAATGTGCTGAGTGCACTCATCAGAGGAACCAGGCCAAGGAAAGGTCAGTTGAGGCCCTATGCTGAAGCCGAGGAAGGAACCCTAAGGCTGAACATACCACAGTTACAGTCAGAATCAAACCAGGGTCAGAGATGTGTCTTGTAGAGGACTTTTTGGTTTGTTTTTTGTTTTTTGAAGTGTTTAATTGAATTTTAAACATCTACAAGTTTTGACTCTCTGGCTTTAATATCATTTAATAGAGTTGTAGAAAGAAGGAAGAAACCAAGAAGTTCTGATGACCTATATTAGTTTAAGAAATCATCCATCTCTACCTCTTAGTGGATCCATCCACAACTACAGAACAATAAGCTACAAATAAGGGCTTCTTGATTCTAAAGCCCTCAGGAAATATGAATTAGAACATCTCCTCTGATTTCTCCCAAAACTTTCTTTTTAAATTCCATCATTATATTCTAGTACTATTGGGTCACTGCCCCATAATGGAATTTCTTGTTTCTTGATCATCTGCAACTCTTTCTTTTAACTTACTGAGAAATTATTTCTCACTGGCTTCTACTCAAACCTCTGTAAGTGGAAGTTCTCTTACTTCTGCAACTCTGTGGCAGACAACTTTGTGTTGAGTTAAACATATCCAAAAGCCTATAATTCACACATACAGGATAGCCACAGACAGCCTAAACCCTGTGCAAGTTATTTCTCTTGAAGAAGAAACTGTCAGACCATTGAACTGGTTGTTTTATTGCATCTAGACAAAATCAAACAGAAAGAGAAAGGTGATGTTTGGAAAGACTGATGAGCCAAAAATTCACTTTAACCCCAAGTTATTTTCCTGGCTTTGTTGCTAATGCCATACATCGATGATGTGAACATAGGAAAGAGAGTGAGGCTATCTAAACCTCGGTCTCAAAAGTCTGTAAGATGTGAGGGTTGGCACTGGAAAGCTTTAAAAATTTCATCCAGCAGTAATGTTCTATGACTCTAGAAATAATTAAATATTTTATGTCCTAATTCAGATTTTTTTCTTTCACATAGATTATTAAATGCTTAGCATAGGTATACAATAAATCCTGGTGCAACATGGAAATAACAAAACTGTAATAGCATAAAGTATATAGCCATAACAGAACAGTGGAAATTCCAACACTAACTCTTCTTGTAACATCTTATAATTTTAGGGAAAATCCATCAAAGGAGAGAAGTATCTGTGGATCTTAGGTTTTTGTCTAATATCAGTTGAGAAGTCAAGAAAGTAAATACATCATTTTCATCTATTCTCTCTTAACTTCTCTGAAGTCAAGGTTCCTCATCTGTAAAGTTGGGGTAATCATAATCAACCTAAAATACTGATGGGAAAAATTAAATGAAACATTAAATGTAAAGTGCTTAGCTCATAAGTTTGTTATTTAGCAGAAATTCTCTGGGGATCATAATTGTTTTTGCCACAGCACCTACTGAGTTGGCAATTTCTTAATGAATCTCCTAATAACCATAAATAAAGTGAGTTAATCTGAATTTCAACAGGCCAGTTAATAGAAGACAGGCAGGGCTAAGGTATACAGGGTTCAGATAGGATATATTGTCACACACGAGAAACAAAAATGAAGGGCAAAACTCTCAAATGCCTTAGCCCCTCCATACTTTTTTTTTTGTTTTTTTTAGGTACATGAAATAAATCAAAGCAACTTTTGTGAAGAACACACAGTACTCTTGAAAATTTCAGATTAGGTTCTAGTATCTTAGTTAAAAATTAGAGCCCTTCTAAGTTCAACAATTACTTAGCAATCAGTGTTTCTCTTCAGAGCATTTCAGACAGGGCAAGTATTCACCGTGCAGGGTTTCCCTGGATACTCTTGGACATGAAAGGATCCTGAGCCCCTTTCCACTATCTGTAGGATCAGAATTGGTTACTACTTTGTGAGATGCAGTGTAAAATGAAAATTCAGGATTCTTTGTTCAAAATTTCTTAAGATTTCAAGCTGGAACAGCAGAGAATTAAACCAATCATGGGCCCTTCTGAGCGTAGCCTGGATTGCAGTGTGACTGCAGAGGCCACCCACCCCCAGAGCCAGCCCTTTGTGGATGAATGCCTAGTGGTCATCATGACCACTGACAAGTCCCACTTCTTTACTCCATATTATCTAGCATCCCCTTTAAGAACATACTCTTAAGCGAAATAAATCAGACACACGAGTATATATCACACTGTTTCTCGGGTATGAGAAACCAAAAATGTAAATAAGGAAAAAAATGTATAATAGATATTGTGAAAAAGAAAGAAAATATTCAAATGGGAAGAGAACTAGGGAGTGGGGAGGGGGAAGGAAGGAGGGGAAAAGGAAAAGAATAGAAAAAATGGAAAAATGTAAATAAAGCTGTTGTAAATAATGAGGGGAAAAGGGGTTCAGGAGGGACAAAAACAAGATACATAATGTTAAGTACAAATTAACCATGATGAAAGTGATTGCTAAGTATATCTAAAATGTACCAATAAATCTTCTTGGATCAATAAAAATAAATTAAATTTTTAAAAGAACAAAAGAGTTAAAAACATCGCATTACAGTGATTCATGAATACCCACATTTATAGCAGCACAATTCATAATAGCTGTATTTTGGAAGCAGCCTATATGCCCACCAACAGATGGATGAATGAATAAAGAAAATGTGGCATATATATACACAATGGAGTATTACTCACGCCTAAAGAAGGATACATTTGACTCATTTGTAGGAAAATGAATACATCTTAAGACCATAATGTATATGACATAAATCAGACACAGAAGGTTAACTACCTCATGGTATCTCTTATATGAGAAAACCAAATATTATGAGCAAAATAAAAGAGACAGTAAGAAACAGGAAGGTATACTTTGTGGAGATGAGAAGGGAAGGTGAAGATGAGGGGAGAGGGAAGAAAGTAGAGGGTAAGAGGAAGTAAAATGATTGAGACGAGATATGTATGTGTAACAGTTCCCCCAGCTGAACATAATTATTACATATCGTGAACATATATCAATAAATAAAAAAGCTTATAAATCACAAACACACACAGAACATGTTAAGACATTATCATACAATAAGGCAACTAAGACCCACAAATAAGCAAATAGTTCAAAGTCACTGGTAGGAAAAACAAATATAGGATCGCATTGGTATTTTCTGACTTCCATTTCAGTCTTTTGTTTCTTAAATAGAAGTATTATATTCAGTTTATTTGGGCTGGGGATTTAGCTCACTGATTAGAGTGCTTGCCTCACACGCACAAGGCCCTGAGTTCGATCCCCAGCACCAGGAAAAAAAAAAGTACATTCAAGATTTATGTGTATTCACAGAATTATACAATCATTACAATTTGAGAACACTTTCATCAATCCAAAAAGAAATCTTATGTTCATAATCAATCACTTCTCATTGTTTTTTCTAACTCCTCCAGCCCTAACCAACCATTAATCTTTTATTTTTATTTCCACTAATTTGTCTTATACTGTATATGTCTTTTTGAAATGGGCTCTTTTAATCAGTATGATGTTTTTAAAGTTCATTCATGTAGCATGCACAAGAACTTCATTTCTTTTAATTGCCAAATATTCCAGTGTATGGGTATACATTTTATTTATTCATCCATCAGTTGACAGACATAGATATTTGTACTTATTTTGGCTGGCAAAAATAATGCTGCTGTGAAAATTTGTGTACACACTTGTGTGTATGTGAGTGTGTACTCGTATTTTCAATCTCCTGGGTATGTGCCTAGGAGTGGAACTGCAGGGTCATATGCTTTGAGAAACTGCCAGACTGTTTCAAAGAAGCTTCACCATTGTATAGTTTCAATAGCAATGCATGAAGGTTACAATTCCTCCACATCCTACAATTCATTGTTGCCTTTTGTTCTTACAGCCTTTCTAGTGGATGTGAAGTCGTATCTGTGGATTTTGATTTGCATTTCCCTGACGGCTAATGATGCTGAGCATCTGGAAGTGTGTTTATTGGCCATTTGTAAATCTTCTTTGGAGAAATCTCTATTCGGATTCTTTACCCATATTTAAAATGGGCTAACTGCCTTTTTATTATTGAGCTACTATGTGTTTTACATATATTTTAGATACTTTATCAGATATATGATATGCAAAAGGTTGTCTTCTCATATTCTTGATGTTCTTTAAAGAGCACGCATTTTAGATTTTGATCAGTTTCACTTTATTCTTTTGTCTCTTGTTATTCCCCTATATTTGAAAAACTACTGACTAACCTAAGGTCATGAAGATTTATGTCTATATCTTCTTCTAAGGGTCTATGTTTTCCTCTAAGGATTTATACTCCCAGCTTGTATATTTAAATCTTTAAGCCATTTTGAGTTAATTTTGCATATGGTGTGAGCCCAGTATCATTTGTTGAAGTATTTTCTCCCAATGAATTGTTTTGGCACCCTTGTCAAAAATCAATAGATTCTAAATACAGCGGTTTTACTCTGGATTCTCAATTCTATTCCCCCGATCTATGTGTTCATTATGCCAACCACAGTGTTTTGATTACTGCAGCCTTAGAGTAAGTTTTGAAATTGGGAAGACAGTGTCGATCGTGTTGAATGTGTAGATCAATGTGGAGGGAGTTGTAATTTTCACATCCATGAACATAGGATGTGCTCTTAGAAAATTTTATATTTATTTTAACATTTTGCTCTCTTCAGAGTATAGAATTTATACTTTTTTGTTAAGTATTTTATTCTTTCATGCTATTATAAATGGAATTTTTTTAAATTTCACTTTTAAATTGTTCTTTGAAGTATACAGAAATACAATGATTTTTCACATTGATTTCATATTCTGGAACATTGCTAAATTTATTAGTTGCAGTAGCAATTTTTAAATGTCTAGTGGAATCTTTAGAATGTTCTACTTATACAATCATGTCATCTGCAAATAGAGATAGAGTCAGATTTTATCTTGTTCGCATGCTTAATACTGGGCTAGATCTTAAACTAAAATGCTGACTATAAGTGGTGGTGATAGTGGACATTTGGTATTATTTCTTGTCTTAGAGGGAAAACATTCAGTCTTTCCCCATTATAATAGTAGCCATGGGTTCTTCACAGATGTGCCTTATCATGGTGAGAAAGTTCCCTTTTCTTCCTAGTTTGTTGAGAGTTGTTACTATGAAAATGTGCTAACTTTTGTCAATTTTTTTCTATGGTATTGAGATAACCATTTAGTTTTTTCTGTTATTCTACTGATTTTGCGTATGACATTAATTGATTTTCCAATGTTAAACCGACCTTACATTACATTGTTTTTATACATTTCTGTATTGGATATACTAATAATTTGTTAAGAATTTTGCAACAATATTCATGAGATATCATATTTTTCTTTTTTGTGATGCCTTTGTCTGGTTTTGGTATCAGAGCAATCCTGAGCTCACAGAATGTATTAGAAAGTATTCCCTGCTGTTCTCTTCTTTGGAAAGACTTTGTGAAATTTTGGTATTAATTTTCTTTAAATGTTTGGCAGAACTCACCTATGAAGCCATCTGCACCTGGACTCTTCTTCGTGGGTAGTTTTGTTTCCTAACTCAACCTGTTTAACTTTCTATCAGTCCCTTCAGATAGTCCACGTTTTCTTGAGTTTGTTCTGGTAATTAATGCTTTTCTCTAGGTATCTCTCCATTTCACATGAATTTATCTAATTTATTGGTATACATTTGTTCATAATATGCCCTTATAATCCTTTTTTTTTTCTGTGAGGTTAATAATAAGGGTCTCCTTTTCATTCCTAATTTTAGTTGAGTCTTTTTTTGGTCAGTATAGCTCAATACATATCAAGCTCGCTGATCTTTTTAAAGAACAAATTCAGGTTCATTAATTTTTTCCATTGGTTCCTAGTCTTCATTTCATTAAATTCTTCTCTTTATTATTTCTTCTCACCTACTTGTTTTGAGTATAGTTTGTTCTTGTTCTTTTAGTTCTCAAGGTGGAAGACTAGGTTATTGAATTGAGAACTTTTTTTTTTTTTTTTTTTTTGGTGCTGGGGATTGAACTCAGGACCTTGAGCTTGCAAGGCAAGCACTCTAACCACTGAGCTAAATCTCCAGCCAGAGAACTTCTTTTTTAATGTAGGCATTACAGCTATAAATTTCTATTTACTTTAGATTTAGCTGCAATTATTAAGTTTTGGTATGCTGTGTCTCCTGTTTCATTCATCTCAAAATATTTCTTAATTTTCTTTTGTAGTTTCTTTTTGCCCAATTAATGTAGCAATAATTGTTTTTCCATAATTGCGAATTTCTTTGTTAATAGTTTTCATTTCCACTCTATTTTTCAGAGAATGTACACTGCATAATTTTAATCCTGTTAAATTTATTGGGACTTGTTTTATGACCTAACATATGGTCTATCCCAGAGAATGTTTGATATGTATTTTTAAAATGTGTGTATTCTGATGTTGGATGGAAACTACACAGATGTCTTTTACTTTAGTTTCATTCACAGTGGTGCTCAAAGCTTCTATTTCCATGTTGAGATTCTGCCCAGTTATCATTTGTTATTGAAAGCAGAGTATTGAGTTCTCCAGCTATTTTTGTTGAAAAGGTTATTTTTCCCTTCTAGTCTGTCAGTTTCTCCTCCAGGTATTTTGAGACTCTGTGGAGATATACTTAGCCTGACACTTTTATTATTAAACAATGTCCCTCTTAATTTCTAGTAACTTTTTCTCTTTTAAAATCTTTTTTTTTTTTTTTCTGGTATAGGTGCAGCCATTCTAGCTTCCTTAGGGCTGTTGTTTGTGTATCTTTTACATCCTTTTACCTTCTATTTGTATCTTCCAGTCTAAAAAAAGATAGTTGGATATTATTTTTTTTATCCGGTCTGATATCTGACTGTTGATTGCATTACTCAATCCATTAATATTTGATGTTATTATTGCTATAATAGAACTCACCTCTTACTGATTTCTACATTTTCCACATATTTTTGTTTCTTTATTCCTTCTTTACTGTTTTCTTTTACACTAAGTGAATATTTTCTAAAGTAACATTATAGTTACTTGAATGATTTTTACCATGTTATGAATTAATAGTGGTTAACTTAACAGAATCTTTTCAGATACATACTAAAGTGCACTGAGGTAAAATAAAAACATGTAGCTGCATAGCTGTATTCCATCTTCCCTGCTGTGAGCTAATTACTGTTACACACATTATACCCAAATATATTACAAACTGAACAATACATTTTGTAATTCTTATTTTATGTAATTTAATGTCTGCTAAAAAAAGCTCAGAGACTAGAGGAGACAAAGTATTAAAAAATCTAGTGTCGTTTCTTTACTCTGATAAGGTTTTACTCCCAACCATCCTCACTGTGCTGTTATTGTCAATATTGTACACTTCTACACAAGTCCAATGATATATATTGGCACACATATTTTGCCTACAATTCCTTTTTATTTAGAATTAACAGGAGACTTCCGGGAAGATGGCGGAGCGGAGAGAAGGAGAAATTTGTTGTCCAGACACTGAAATATAGCAATTTAGGGAAGAGGAGAAGGAGGGAAGCGTGTTCTCAGGACCCAGCAGGGATCTGAAGCAAGAGTTGAAGACCATGGGGAAAGCAAAAGGAGAGACCAGCCCAGAAGAAGGTGACGGCGCTTTCTCCCAAAGCTCCCACTCGCAACTTTGCCTCGCGGTTTGGCTGGCATCTCACAGCCTCAGCTTGCAGCCCCCAGGTCACAGCCCCGGGGCACGCCCTGAGCTCACGGCCTCGGGTCACAGCAAGGGTCACGGCAGCAGCACACAGCACGGACACCCAGAGGGCCCCAACTCAGGGCCGCAGCTCTGGGCGCGAGTGACACAGTTTGAGCCTGCAGACGCAGGGTGACTACTGGAGACCCCAGAGACCTCCACAGAAAGACACACGAACGGAGTGGAGTGGTGGACACTGAAGACTGCAGCGGCCGCTGAGTTACCTGAGTCATCTGATCTCAGACGGTCCCCAGGAGAAAGTGGCGATCGGCTGATCACCATTTTGGAAAGGGGCCGAGCTCAGAACTCAGAAAAGCTGCTAGCGGCCTTTGGTGCTGGGGCAAGGAAGGGCAAGGCGGGGCAAGGCAGAGCAGAGTTCAAACCCAAATTGGAAGGAGGGAAAGGAGTCCACGCCCGTGGGAGACACACAGTGTGTCTCCAGCTGAACAAATTGGATTTCAACCCCACAGCCAGTGATCAGGCTGAACTTCCAAGCTGGGAACACTCGCTGCCCTGCCAAAATCTACGCTGGGATTAATCAACAAGGACCTGGGTCTGTCTACTCTGTCTACCAGTGACAGTAGAGACACACCTGGAAGTGGACATTTTATTTTATTTTATCTTATTTTTAAATATATTTACCCCTCTTTGCTCTTCTATTTCTTGTTGTTTTCTCTTTCTTGTTTTTTATAGGAAAGTGATTTTCTAGTTTTTTTGCTGGTTTTTTTCTTCTTTGTTCTGTCCTTGTTTTACTTCTTCCTTCTCTCCTTCCCTTCTGTTTCCTTTACCAGTTCCCCAAAGTTTGCATAATTTCCCCCTGGCCTCCAACCTTGCTTCTCATCTCTTTTTCTTCTTCTATTTCTCTATCCTTTCCTCCTGATCTCTTTTGAATTTTCTGCATTGAGAGTAAAATCACCGTATTGAGGGCATATTTACTGCATACAAATTTCTGGTTTATTGGGGATACTGTTATATAACCACAAACCTAGTTCATAAAGTATAAGGTGGCAGATCAATAGCTACTACAGTTTGTTATTTTCTAGACTGTGTCTGATGCTGTTATTGTTGCTGATTGTACTACTTTAGCCAAGGTGACAGAATTGTTCTACTCAGTTCTGCCTTGCATGCCAAGACTAAGATTGGCAGAGGGTCACAAATAACACTATAGGCCACGGTCAAAGAACTAAGGGCTCACCAAATAGACAGCAACTTCTCAGCCCCAACAAACTGAAGAGGCAAGATTCTGCTACAGACTCATAATACAAAAACCAGCTACACCTGTAAGACATCTCCGAGGAAGTAGTCACTTCCAAAAGGTTCTCAAAACTAACAAAAAAAAGCTACCTGCCACAGATAATTCATAAGCATCAACCCAGGAACTAAAGAAGAAAAAATAGAATTAACTATTTTTAAATTTGTCATTCTGGCAAAATACACACACAAATTTACATTTTAAAGTGTACAAGTCAGTAGCAATTAAGTATATTCAAAATGTTACACAATCATCACAACTATATATTTCTGGAAGTTTTTCATCATCCTCAACAGGAACTCCAAGTCCTTTAAACTATAACTCCCTGCTCTTCCCTCTCTCCTTCCTTGCCTTTTGGATCTTCTAGTATATTTCCTATTTCTTTGAATTTGCTCATTCAAGATGCCTCAAATAAGTGGAATATAACATTTGTCCTTTTGCATGGGGCCTATTTCTCTTAGAATAAAATTGCCAAGGTTGATCCATATTCTGTCATCATGTATAAGTACATCATTTATTTTTATAGTTGATTAATATTCCATATATGTATATCCCATATTTCATTATCCAGTTGTCCACTGAGAGCTCTTTGGCTTAGTATATAAGCATCTCTTTGACTCCTTATTTTCAGTGTTTGGGGACGTATACCTGGAAGCAGATTCCCCAGATCTAGCAGTTCTGTTTGCATACAATTGCCTTTTAAATTAGTTAATAAATGAAAGGAGAATAAATATACATTTCTACTAGCTTGTATTATTATTATTATTATCATACTTTTACTGGTGCTCTGTTTATTCACATGATTTGAATTAATGTCTGGGGTCCTTTTTGTTCAGCTGATGAATTTCCTTTTGTATTTCTTGTAAGGTAAGTCTAAACCTCTCCGTTTTTGTTTACCCAGGAATAGGTTTATTTCTTTCATATTTGAAAGACAGTTTTGCTGGATATAAGATTATTGTTTGACAGATTTTCTTTCAGCACTTCGAGTACATCATCTGCTGGCTCTGAATGGCACTGTCTTTACTGGAAGTTAGCCCATCAGAGAGAGGAAATGGGGAGGTATTACTTTATAGCTCCAGAATTTCTTCCAAGGGGTAATGAAAATGTTTTGGAAATAGTAGTGATAGTTGCCCGATACTGTGAATGTCATTAATGCCACTGAACTGTACGTGGGCAGGCATAGCTTTTGAGGTGGGTCTTCAGGTCCTTCAGGTTTGTGGCCAGCCTAGCAGAGTTCTTAGCTATATCTTTCCATGGCCATCACTTGTAATTTTTTTAGTCTCATAGAATTATTAGCTTCTTTATAACTGCTTACCAACAAAGTCTCCAATGTTTAGGAGAATGTCCGTGGCTTTGAACTTCACACACTGTTTCAGAGAAAGTCAATTCCTTGCAGAGAGCTTCAGAGCTCTCTATCCTTCTGGACCCCCTCTCCCCAGAGAAAACCTCAGAGTCCCTGTTCCAGGCCCTAGACAGTGGGCAATGCTCTCTGGTGTTCTCAGGGTGCCTCGCTCAGTGTGGAACTTCCATCCTATAATCAAGCTGGGGCAAGAGCAATCAAGGTCCCAACATTCTCTGCTGGTTTCTCCTGAGACAGAGACCCCACACTAGGAGTGGGGACTGGGAGAAAAAGGCAGCCCAACCTCCCGGCTCCACTCACCAAGAATTTAGTCTGTGCAATGTGCAATTCAGAGCTGGAAGGAATAGGAAATGCTGGCTGCCTCCTCTTCTGGGTGAGCTACTGCAGTCCTTGACTGGGCTGAAGAGATAGGGAGCCCATCTTCTTGGCCACAGCTGTCTAGAGTGGCCATCCAATTAGGCAGGGAGGGAAGGAAGGGAAATGGTCAGAGATTCAAGTGCAATAGAATCTCTGCTCCTTTTGAATGTGAACGGATCTTCTTAAATAAATCTTCATCTTCTCTATCCCCGTAAGACAATATTGAGATAATTGAAATGGTAGGATTTTTTCCCATAATCTTCACTAGCTATGTTTGTTTCTTTGGGGAACAGGTCACAGAGTTCCTCACACCATCATTCTGGATTTGTCTGTCTGTCTCGCACTATCTATCCTCCCAAAGTTTTGATGCCTCTGGGTTTCTGTTGATGAGCAAATGGAATTTGTTATGGGTGCTATCATCCTGTCTTTAGGATACATTTCAGAATTAGGCAACCCTCATGTGTATTTCTCCTGTTCCATGAGAAGATATTTAATTTTAAAATCCCTGTAGAGTTTTCCAAATACATGCCTTGCTTAAAGGATAGCTACTGTCAAGGGCATATACCTGAAAATGATTAAAAAGTAGTAAAAGCAACTAAACTGCCTAATTACAAACTCCTGCTGAATCATCACTCATGTGGGAAAAAAAAAAAGTTTTCTTAGTATGTGTAAGGTTCACAGCTTTCTCTAAGACTATTCAGAATAAGCCCGGTCCACTCTGTTTAAAAGCATACGATCGTTTAAATAAAACAGAAATATCCTCTAACACTCCCCCCAAAAGGGTCAGCAATTATTAATGAAAAAGTGATCCTCAAAACTCGCCAGCCAGTGATTAAAAGACATTCACTCTGGAACAGTCTCGCTTTCTCAAATAAAAGAGATGAAGAAGGAAATTAAATTCCTGAAGAAATAAATTTTGACTGAAGTGAGAAATCACACTAAGAAGCTAATTTAAGGGAGATGAAATTAATTTTGGTGACATTTATTCTATTTAGCAAAAATGGTGACAAAACATACAGTGGCTCTGTTAGCCAGAGATAAGAGGCAAGTAATTTAAGGCTGGGCACAGCTACATTCTACAGCGATTTAATCCCACTGCTACACATCCCTGGTGACCTATCATTAAAGGTTTAAAGTAAAACTGACAATTATTATTAGCTAGTAATTGGATTTTGGAGATTCAGTATAAAGTTAGGATAATTTAAATGGCTGTTGACATTGGAAAGATTACGTAAACGCTTTGAATCAGCTGAATTTATCAATTTATTTAGTCTTATAAAACTGAGTGTGCATACCCAGCCTCAGAAACCAGCATAAGGGGTAGTGCTTTCTCAGAATTGTCCTCAGGGAGCCGGCAAAGCCTTAGGCGTGGGCTTCCCCAAGGCAGCACCCACACTGGCATACCAAATTCCTGTCATGGAGATGGGCTTCAACACGGGCTCCAAACCTGCCAGACCTCCGCCCTCCACAGAGAGCCGAAGGAGGCATACCCCAGGAAAATCACCGGATCCCGGGAGAGAAATGAAATCGTCACAGGTCAATATTTTAGGGTATCGATTTTTAATTACGAAGGCTGAAATTCAGAAACTAAAGATGGAATCAAAAACACAACCGTCATTGTAGATTTATGGCAATGTCTTCTGGCCAGAGTAATTTCTACAAGGCTACACTCCATAAATACTGATACAAACCCTGCCTGCTCCTTTGTCCAACCATAAGCACCAAGTAAAATTGGATTATTTAGAGGAATGCTTTACGAAATTAGTTCTGCTAAGAATGCAATTGCATTAAAATCACTAACAACATGGTGTCTCTACCAGCTGTGGCAGATACTACTCTTAATAGGTCCCTTCACCTTTAACTGCTTTCTTAAAGGGAAGGTTTAGTTTTACTCAGAAATAATTATGTCACCATTCCTATTACATTCAGTGGATCCTATTTAAACCTTCCCCTCCACCTCATGTTCCAGGGCATTATAATCTCACTCTGTTGTGTTAAGGAACAATAAAAACCATATATAATTCATACTTACCGTAGCTTAAAAAGTGAATTTTAACCTTTGAATATTCATACTTTTAAATTTAGTAATTCTACTTCTGAAATTCATCATCAGGGATTACTTAAGGATGTGTGCTCGAATTTTATGGGTAGTTGTGCTGTCTGTAAGAGTAACAAACTTATAGAACACCAATTTGCTAAGCAAAGGGAGTTGCTTAAGTAAATTATGGCATACCCTGAAGAAGGAATATGCTCCAAAAGAGTACAGATACTGGAAATTTTTTCACGTTATGCTGCTAAGTAACAAAACCAAGATATGGAGCAGTATTTGACTTTTTAAGGAATTGCGCTGGTTATTAAGTTATTGTCTTATAGCTCAAATCCATCCTGCAACAGCAAGCCCTGTACTGCGAGGCTGTGAGTTGGAGATTACATCGCTCCTTTGCAGGCAGACACCATTACATTCTACCTTTAATGGGCACTAAAGCAGACCTGAAGGCTGAGGGAGGGAGACAGGACGTGCTCTTGTGTTCTTCCCGTGCTCCTGCACCAGTCTCATAGATGCCAATACAGCCACCAGTGCCCTCTCCTTTGGCTGAGGTCAGGTCCCAGCTCTGCCAGGCTCCTTCTCTAAGCTTCCAAGTTCTAACTCTAACCTCTCCCTTCCTTTCAGTCTTCTGTGCCTAAGCGTGGGACAGCTGCTTCCTGAAGTGATTATCTCTGTTATTTCAATGTTCACTTCCTGTCTTTTCAGTCTTCCCCTTGCCCATGCACTGTGGACTGCATGTGTCCTTGAAAAGTCCTGTGTTGAAGTTCTAATGTCTACTACCTTAGAAAGTGACTGTTCCTTGGAGATAGTGCTGGAAGGAAGAAACTAAGTTAAAATGAGGTCAGTGGGGTGGACCCTAACCTCATAGGACTGATGTCTGTATCAGAAAAGGAGATCAGGCCAGAGATAGGCACAGAGAGATGACCATACGGAGACAGGGAGGAGACGGCCGTCTATAAGCCCAGGAGAAGCTCAGGAGAAGCTCAGCACAGAGCCTTCTCCCCTGACCTTCCGAAGGAATCAGCCCTTCTGACACCCTAGCACTGGCGTTCTAGCCTCCAGAACCGTGAGAAAATAAATGCCTGCTGGTTAAGCTACTCCATCTGTGGCACTTGTTATGCGAGACCTCGAAAACTACTACTCTGCCTATCCAATTCCTGTATTAAATTATGTCTGTCAAAATAACTTACATGCTAGTGGCTGGAAGCAGCCCAGGAAACAGATTCTCAAGGATGGGATTCCAGGACTGCTTTGAACACAACTTTGACTTGTCTCTGTCACAGACAGCTGCATCAGGATTAATCACATTGTCATCGTGGGCCACTATGTCTATCATACCACGTGTCTCAGGGGAACAAGGAGCTGCTGCCCTTAGTCATTAGGCAGCAATGATGGCTACAAGGACAGGAACAGGAACGTTGGCAGTCAGGTTTTAAAATTTCAGCTCAGGGCCAGGGATTTGGCTCAGTGATTAGAGTGCTTGCCTTGCAAGCACAAGGCCCTGAGTTCGATCCCCGGCACCACAAAAAAAAAAAAAAAAAAAAAAAAATTTCAGCTCAGGTCAGAAGAAAACCAGAACATTTCTATGACAGGCTTGAATGAAGAGTTTAGTTCTTGGAGCTCCTATATCCACCCCTGCAAATATCCCTGGTGACTCCAAAGCCTTAGGAGTGGTATTTGCAGAATTGACCACTCGTGCGCTTGTGATCACAAAGACACAACAGAGACAGAGACATTGCTCATCACCCAGGAGCAGAACGCTGCATTGAAATTGCCAAGTGCATACAAAATTCACCAAAGGAGGTCAGAAGAAACCACGAAAAGTTGTTCATCTGTAAATGCTGTTTGTGCCTGGAGCACTTAGTTCGAGGTCACCAAGATGATGCAGGATTGGTTTCTTTTCCTTTAGATCTTTCTGAAAAATGGTACTACAAGACAATATGTACTTACACAGGATAGACGTGTCAATTAGTTAAAGTGGGAATATCCTAGCATTGACTAGGATATTCAATCCTAGTAGGCTACCAGGACTCTTGCCTGCCCAATACAGACTTATCTAATCCTGTCCATCCTCTCATCTTTGACCTATATATATATGGCCTCTGCCCTGATACTGGCTTCTATGTGCTCTTATGTCCACAGAGCCATATTGAAACAGGGAGAAGAGCTACCTGTACCTGGGTAAAGGAGTATATCATGTGCCCTATTGTCTTTCTATACACCCTCCATGACATGATTAAATACATGCATATGTGTCCATGGATACACAGAGATTCACACTTCTCATCTACAATGGTAAAGAAGATATGAGGGGAAACTTGTATAATAGAAATTCATTAATTCTTTAGATACCTTTTGTCTCCGATTTCTAATGCAATGTTTCAGGCAGGGCTGCTCACTAAGAAACTAAGGAGGTACTTGCGTTTAGCTCATTCCTCTGAATCTGTCCTCAGTTTGCTCAAAGGACTGAGCTAGAGGCTAGCCAACAGATGAGGTTGAAAAGTGAGAGGCAGCCTCTGGAAAGCCAACCCATTTGTAAAAACAAGCAAGTAGTTCTTTTTTCAACTGTCCTGTGGATGCTTCTGTACCAGAACTCTCCCAACCATCCTCTTAGTTGGAATCTTGTCTCCATCTCAGGGTGCTTTTCCTAAGTCCTTTGTCTCCTGCAGGAATGCTGACTGGGTACCTAGGCTTTATAACCTCTCACTACGTGACCACTCAAACTTTACACTTGGATTTCCCAACTCACCAGCTCATTTGGTCATTAGCATCATGGCACTTGTCTTTCTTCCTGGATCCCCTCCCCTCCCCTCCCTTCCCCTGCTGTGCTAACCCAGGGGCTATTCCAAGTCCTCCTTCAGGACTCAGCATAGACATAATCTCCCAGGAAGCTATTACTCTTGAAAGTGCACAGTATTTGCCCAGGTGAACCTTGCACATCTCCACCAGCACCTTTATGCACAAAGGGACATACTATCTGTTTCATGCCACTACTTCCAGCACTAATAGATTCCTTGAGAGCAGGAAATGCTTATATTCATTTTGTATCCACCTTCCACTCCACAGGTAGAAGAGTGAAGCTGCAAGGTGCTTAATAAATGTTTGGTAAGATGCCTTTCTTGAGAGTCCTGACAGAGTGAGAGAGGAAAAGGATCTACACAGCTGCTCCGGGGTGGCAGAAGGTAGCCTTAGTTTCTTTTATGTGCTCTTTTCCTCATGGAGGAAAGCAAGCCTCCTGTTACTAGTCAGCAAAATAGAAAGACCATCTATGCCAGCTTTGATGGTTTCCAAGCCAGAAATAAAGCGAGTGCCCTCAAATAATAAGATTCACATCGTTCAGTACGTATATTGTGCACTCACTATGTGCCAGGCACTGGACTAGTTCTGAAGATATGGATGTGAATGGATTAAACAACAACAGCCCAGCCCCTTTGGAGATGAAATTTTACTAGCTAACGAATAGACAAATATATACACAAGATGATTTCAATTAGTAACAAAGTGATGATGTAGCAGGGAGTGAGTGGGATGAGCGTGCAGATGTCCTTGCTTCTCAGAATACAGTTGTGCTCATTTGAAGCCCTTCCCTCCACCCTGTAATATCCAGCAATCCTCTTTACTGGGTCTCTTAGGCTCACTCACTCATCTGCTCAAATACTCTAAAGCTCCCAGTGAAAACAGTGTTGCTTTGCCCTGGAAGAAGTAAATTACAAAGCTAGCCTGTCATCACACTGAATCCTGTTACCTATCCACCTGCTGGTCTAGGAGAGTGTGTCTCCTCTGGTCTGGACAGCCGGGCCCCACAAGATCCTAGTGGTAACCAAAGCACCCCATAAACTTTAGCAGCAGGAAGAGGTCCTTTCAGAATGATAGCTTTGCCTTTTGATTTATTGTCATTTCCCTTTCCTGCGTTTCCAACAAAATGCATAGGCCCCGCTTGCATCTCATTTCACTGCTGTTGGCTGTTTTCCCACGGGACAGCATCTGGCCCACAATTATAGTATTTAAATTGTGGTTTAAGATCTTCTGGCTCCTGCAGCTCTAGAGCCCTTCCACAAGCCAGTCTGGGATTTGGAAGAGCTGATGCAAGAAAGGCACTTTGGAGAGTGGAGGCTGCTGCCCACGCACGAGCCTTCCCCAGGCTATAGTCAAGCAAACTGCAGGCAGGCCAACCGAAGTGGGCAGTGGACTCATCACAAATCAATCTTAAGAGATCCTGTAAGGGGTCCTGAACTAATAACTTGCCAGTTTTATGCATTGCAGCTCTGTGTGCTGCCTCGGTTGGGTGGAAGGAATGAGGCACTTGTAAGGTTATTGAGCACAGCATTTGCACAGGGGAACAGCAGGAAGTGATTTAGCAGCCACACAGGTGTTTTCTTTAATTATGCACTACAGGGAACACTTGCTGAGCCCAACCACCCCCACTGTTCCCTGTGTGCTCTCCAGGTCGTTGGAGGCAGGATGCGTGAGGAACTCGAGATGGCTGCTGTCTGGCTGATGTGACTTGTAGTGGCCAAGAGGCAGGGTCTCTCCTCACTCGCACTCCTGAAACTCGGCCTAACGTGAAGGCGAGACCAGGCAAGACAGTGCCCACTTCCCGCAGCTGAGGCAGAGATGCTATGGGAGACCGTGGGATGTCTGAAGAACTAGGAGAAGCTCAACTTCTCATCACTGGCACTGGATACAGCTAGGTGTCATTCCAAACCCCATAGCAGCCTGAAGTTTGGTATCTGAGAAAGTTGCCAAAGAGGAGCTGGGTGAGGAGGAAGAGGATGGATCTTCTGGGCATTAAACTTCTAGACCTTTCCTACTAAGATCCTTTTACTACTAATTCCTACCTTCCAAAGGAACAGGACTTACACTACCCATTTTTTTTCACATGATAAATTGCAAATGGAACTACAAGAATCCCACCTCAGGTCTCCCAACTCCTACCTCTAGTTCTAAGCCATTTGGTTTTTCTTTCCAAACACTCATGTATACAAGAACTGTCTAGAAATCTTGAGAAAAATGCAGATTCTGATGCAAGAGGACTCAAATGTTGTTCAAAAGTCTGCATTCTTAACAAGAGTACAGGTGAATCTGTGTGTTCTTCTCCACTTTTTTTTTTTTTTTTTTTTTGGTGCTGGGGATGGAACTCAGGTCCCTGAGCTTGACTTCTCCACTTTTGAGCAATAGGGAAAGCTCCTAACAGACAGCACTTCTCAGAGGACAGAGCCTCTTGTAATAGTTTGATGAGGATCCAGCTCTCCAAGCTCACCATCCTTTTCTTCCCTCTTTACCTGTTCACAGCATTCATTAAACACATTTATGGCTCCAGAATTGAGGGACTCTACCTAGGAAAATCAGTACCTGTGACCCCAATCCCAGGCCTCTTTATTTTATGGGAATCATTCAAAAAGCAACATATTAAAGGCACCAACAGACTGCTGTGGAAATCTGAGTGCTCACAGGCCGTTTCCCGAGAAATAAGGTATGTGAAGACAGGACTGATATTTCTGTAGACTTCAGTGGTACTGAAGGTGAACCAGGGTTGCTTCCATCTTAATTATGGATTCCCTGAAGATTTTTCCCATGGAACAGATTTTTGGTTCTTAAAGGATGGACCTGCACAACATGATGAAGGGATGAGGTGGAAACTCATGCTCATCTCTCCTTGGTGATCCACACAGTCCCCAAGAACCTCGCTCCCTTTCCAGGACCAGCTTTGGTTACAACAAATTGCCTACTATGCCCTTTATGTTCTACATTATATTCAGAATTGTTCTACTCACAAATTCATTTAACTCCCAAGAGTCTGCAAAGAGGTTGTTCTTGTCGCTGTTTTATTAATGAATAAATGGAGGCTTGAAAATGTTAAAGAACGTCCCCAAGATTATAAAAGTGAAAACATCAGAGTCAGAATGTGAGTACAGGTTTTCTGACTCCGGATGTAGTATTTTCAACAGGTGTTTTCTTTAAAAATAAATGTTAAAAGTATGTCCTTCCCCATGGGAGGGAAGAGAAGGAAAGAGGAAGTCACTAGTCAATGCACTGAAGAGTTCACAAACACAGGAAAAGAACTTGGCCCCGGGATTTTGGAGAATGAAGAGACCTAGACCTCTGGGGGCATCTCCACCTCCCCCCAACCCCCAAGTCTTCTTGGTCAGTGCCATTCAAGTCACACTCTCCAGGCACCCATCCTGTGCTGGCCACTCTAGGGAGATTTTAGGAAAGTTAAAGATGCACAGCTCCTACCATCAAACCTTTACCATCTAACTGAAGAAAAAGCCAAACACAGGAAACAATCAGAAACTTCTGGTGGATGAGACCCTCTCCGCCATGAACATTAATCAGCAAGAAATGTGTAGAACACAAATCTCATTCTATGCACTAGCACTAGAAGAACTTACACATACTCTGATGAAACATAGAGATTCTGATTTAATTGACAAACAGCAATTCTCCTCAAGTGTGATTTTGGACTAGTAGCATTGGTAATAGTTTTTAGAAATATAATGTTTTGAGCCCTGGACCTACTGACTCAAAAACTCTGCTCGTGGAGGCCAGTGATGTGTGTTCTTTGTGTCCTCCGGGTGACGCTGACACAGGCTAAAGTTCTCCAAATACCTCCAGAGGGTGCAGCTTCAGCAATAGGGTGGCTTTGTTGCTGTTCTAAAATCCTCCTGGTAATTCTTCTGAGCAGTAATTTTGACAGTCATTAGACAATAAAGACCACCCTCTAAAACAGAGATCGCAGATGAGTGACTAAATAAGGGATGAGGTAGGGGTGAGAGTTAAAAGTCAGATTGAGGTTCTGCTTTGCAAATCAGATACTGTGTGTTCTGTCTTTCCTAAAAGGACCAAAGCTTTCCAGAGATAAAACTCACTCCTTTGAATCCCCATGTCCAGTTCTGGGCCCACCAAACAGTGTATACCAGTCAGTTGCGATTTTTGATTGTTCAGAGTGTAGACAATTGTGAGTTAAGCCTTTGGACACCAGGCTTAACAATAAGAAAACAATAAACTCACCCAGAGAGGAAAACTTGGGTGAAATAAAGAACAGCCTGTCTTACAAACGCACCTCTCCGACACTCACCCTATGCAGAGTCCATTTTCCTCTCCTGATCCCCACTCTTGCTCAACCACACGTTCTGCAGTGGCACCAAACCACGTAAAGCATTTATTAAACAGCATGAAATCCATTTAACGCTTCTCTGGATGCACTAATTAGGTTTTGTATTTTGGGGCAGAGCAATACAGAATGGAGGGCAAAATCCTGGGTTTATTAACATGCTGTGCATTTATTTTGGATTCCTCAGTGCGATATCGAACCCCACCCCCTATTTCGGTCACAAGTGATGGAGAAAGTTCCTTTTAGGGAGGACAGGGGAGGGAGCTTTCAAAACCTGGAGTCAAAAATAATAAACACTAGTAACAGGCTATCAATCTGTGGGACGTCATCTTGGTCCACAAAGTTTCCCATTTCCATTAATAAACATCTCCAGGAACATTACAGTTCCTTTGGAAAATCCAAAGTGCTTGGCAAGGAGGTTTTGATTTCCAGCCAGACCTTATTTGGTGCTGTGTGTGGAGGATCTGTTAAGCCTCATGCAATTAGCAGGCAGAGATGAGCTCCGAGCAGGGGATATTTTTTAGTTCGTTGAATCATACCAAATCTGAATCTATTTACCAAAAGGAATAAGAAATGTGCATCTGGCTAGGCTCTTCCTCGAAGCCTGAGAAAACCTTCACATGTCACTGACTTGCTGCTATTTGGCTTTGACACGTGAAGGGCTGCAAAGACTCACACTGGATTTGCAGGCCGAGGGAAATGGCCTTATGGGCATCTGTACCTTAAGCACCTGATGCTATTGATACATTTTAAAAGCACCCTAAGGTGTCTACTAAGAACCCTCCTCTTAAATTAAAAAAGAAAAACAAAAACGCTGTGGCCAAAGGGGTTTCACAGTTAAGACTTCTGTGGGCCCTGTATAGCTGAGTGTCTGATGTGAACAATTCAACATTTCACCGGTCTGAGGGGTCTTCCAGCTCCTGATGTAAAGGAGAATTGAGGTCATTCTTTAAAGCAAATCACTCACCAGACCAGGCCCTTATACGATTGCTCTCAAGTTTCCTCTGTCCTGTCCATCCCCAGGTATGAAACGTGCCCTATGCGTCCATTACACACCCACAGCAGTTTGACAGCCAAATCAATCGACAAACAGAACTTGACGAGAGTATCAATATGCCCGTCTACAAGTAAGCCATCAGTAAGTCATTTTATATTCATCTAAATGTTTGCGTGTAACTAAAAAATAACAGCACATTCTTCTGAGATTGATTAGTAATAGAAATGAAAACAGTATTAAATATCCAATGCAGGCTGCTAGCTCTAGAGATTTATTGCAATGTCAAGATTTAGCATAAAATTCAACAACCCACCCTTGTCTGGGAGAGAGAGGTGGCTTCCCTCCATGGGGATTCAGACTGCAAATGTACACATAACAGTGAGGCCAATTTTTTTTTTAATTAAACAGCCATTTTTTTGGAAAGCACCAGGGGTGTGAACGAAAACAAGCTTCGATCCAAGTGAAATGGCCTAGAAAATGATGCATTTCTATCTGGCTTGTTAGAGAAGTTCCAGGCTGAGAGACCCCAATCAGCTCCCTCGAGTAACATGTTGCTGATACGGGACATAACGTAGACACCTCCTTCCCTGGCACATTAGGTCTGTAACATTTACTTTCAACATTACACCTGACACTTACACAAACGACTGCAGGTTCTTTTTGTGGAGTGAGGCTTTAGGAAGTCACCACCAAGGGTGAATAGGCAGATGCCGAGACACTGCTCCTAGGAGAAATACAAGGTTAGGTTCCTGAAAGCCTCTGATCACATTTTGTCAGTTGATCGAGGCATGAGCTTGATTGTGTGTGTGTGCATGTATGTGTGTGTGTGTTTCTGTTTGGACAACTTAACATGTTCTGTTGATTCACTAATATTGAGCTCAGAGCCAACAGCATGAAAACATATACCTGAGCAAGCTAACCCAACTAACACACATATTCACTCTGTATGGCACATCACAGCCTCCTTGTGCTAGGGGACACTACACAGTTCTTTGGCACTATACTCGAAGGCCCTTCGCACAGCAAAATCACCCACAGAAAGCGCACTACTGTGAAAATCATTGCACTAACCACACCCTGTGGGAAAGCTACTTGTTTACAGCCTGACAGTGAGTGGGAGGGCAGAGCTCGCTGGAACATGAGCGCTGGGCAATCTGAAGTCTGTGCTGTTCCGCACCTGTGCTTGGATGATGTAGAAGTGCGCCAGGCATGTTTGGCGTTACACATTTAAGTGAGCAGGCAAATCTGCAAATATAACACCCCAAAATAATGAGGATTGACTGGGCAAGACTTGAACTGAGACTGACTCAGAGAAAGGAAAATGGAAAAGCATTAAACTCTGAAAAGTCAAAACTAAAACCTTGAATTCTCTCTGGATGGGAGACTGCACCAAGTCCTTTCTTGGTCCTTAGTAAAGAAAAGCCTGAAGGAATGCTAGGGACGGGTCATGACAATTCTGGGAGGCGGTGAAGTGTGATTTAGACCATGTCCAGATATCTAAGGAATTGCAGGAAACCCCCAATGTCTGAGTTACGACTAAGACTGAAAGTAAAACACTAACCAAACCACTTTACATCTTTAAATTAATCTTTGGGGCCATCAGTAAATTAGAGACAAAGATCAAAACAGCAAGAATTTCACCCAAATTCTGTTTTGCAGGATGAGGATTTCAAATCCCTAAAAAATAAAATAAAAATAAAATAAAATAAGGGAAGAAGGAGGTGACATGGCAAAAATGGGAAGATGACCCTTGTCATATCCTACCCTAAAAGCCAGGCCCATGCCCCAGCCATAATGTTACAGCTAAACCTGGCTCTTTTCTCTTATTTCATTCAGGTGGGCATCAGGAATGAAATGAAGAGCAACGACTACTTCTGGGTAGGATGGTGTGTAAGCGGTGGTGTCTGAGGGCTGCACATAGTGTCTCTGAGGCCTGGGCAAGGAAAGCAGGATGCTAGCAGGGTTGGCCAGGTTAGACTGCCTCTTCTTCGCTACAGTGCATATTGTTGGGATCTAGCTGATGTGACCTTTTTATATTCCTTTCTGCGCTACTCTCCACATACCCAGGATAATGAGGTATACCTGTTAGAGTATTTCCTTCCACTTTTCATGGACATTCTCCTCTCCGCATCCCAGTTAGCGTCCTGGAAGATATGCTTGCCTTTCTATCCTTGCAACACACACACACAGACACACACACACACACCAGACAGTGGGCCACACTCACACACTCTTGACTCTTAACGTTTATCAGCTGCCATCGGGTATGTGAGTCCTCACCTTACAGTGACATGGTAAAGTTTGCAATGCAGATTTAGATCTCGGGGTGGATAGAGAGAGAGCAGAACTTCAGGTCTGCTCTGGTTTTAACACAAATCTTTACATTAGCTAAGCTGATTAAGGGTCAGGAGCCTTCTGTGGAATGTATCCTAGCCCAGCATTGTTTATACTTTGAAGTAGTCTTAAAATTCCTAGCGCGTTTCAAAGTCCTGTCCCATCAGGTCTCGGCTCCTATGTGACACCCACCTGGGGACCGTACAGGAAGCGGTGACCACTGAGCCCAATAGTCACCTGTGATGGTCTTGGAAGAAACAGCATTTTAAGACTTTGGGAATTTTGTGTCAATCCAAGATCATCAATATAAATTATGTTTTCTGTTTCTAGCCGAGGATTTGGGCCCTGGATGAGAAGTTGGACCAAACGCCTTTAATACCATCCCTCACTCCATTTTTGTTAGCTTCAGTAATTCTGGAGGCCACAGATGCTGTCTCAAAGGGCAGCAAACAATTTTGGATCCCAAGAGTCAATTTCTTCTATAAACAAAATCTCTCTTTCTCTCATCTGCAGACTTCATCTAAAATAATTTTGATGAAAGGCCGGACAGCATGACCTTTGGTGGCCTCTCCAACTCTGGCATCTTAGGATGAAGAAGTCCTCCAAATCAAACTCTGTACTCACTGTGGTTGCTCTCCTTTTCTCTCCCAAGGAGAAAAGAAGGAAGAAATACAACTTGGCCCCAGTCACACCAGATCTCCACCCTGGAGTCTCCATCAAGGAGAAACACATGTGAAAACTCCTAGTGAATTGTCCCTCTCTCCACAACCCCAACCCTCTTCCTGTTGCTGTGAAACATCAGAATTTGTTCTCAGCATGTGAGTCCTCTACAAAGCCAGGAGATTACAAATAGTCCTGGCAGTTTCCAGAAGAGTCAACTCTGTCACTGGGCACAACAGGGAAATCCACACATCTGGCCCTGGGAAAGGAAATGGAAAATACAAATGCAAAAGAAGCCATAGTCATGGGAGAGGAGTACAGCTTGCCTCTAGCTGAGTGAATACAGACCCGAATCACCTCAAGTTCTCAATGGAGCATTTGTTTTCTCTTTATGTTTAAAGCAACACATACATTTTAAAAATGATTATTCATTGTTTCTACATTATTTCTTGTTTCATAACAGTCAAGTAGGAACAAAGAATAACGCAGCCTTATGACCAAAAGCTGCCTTTGTGGACACTCCGCCTTAAATAGCAACGGCACATGCAATGTTGACATTGCTACTTTAACAAGGGAAGTCACCTGGTAAATGGATTTTTAGTTCAATTCTGGCTTTTAGAATATCAGTGGAGATCAAAGTTCTCAATGCCATCACCCAAAGATTGATCCTATGTTTATGTCCTCCATCCTGTGCCTGATTCATCCGAAGAACTATTTATTCACATTGAATCAAAAAAGAACTCAAAATGGATGTTATTCCAGATTTAGCTTCATATGAAATGTCCCTGATAGTCCCAAAATGTAGTTTCAGAATAACGTATCAATGAATCAGTTTTGGTGTAATCCAAGAACACTAGATGAGGAGAAAGATGTGAGTCTCAGTTCAGACTCTACTACTAATTGCCTGTATGACTTTAAGAAGATTCTGAACCTTTATGAACCTTCATTACGTGTATCTTCGAAAAGAATTTTGAGGATTAAATGCAAATTTTATGCTAATAAGGGATATATGCATATATATTTATTTTACTTTTTCTCATTAGACATTGTATTTTTATCTCTTACTCCCTGATACTTAGTGACTGAACAGTGCAGCTGCAAACATTAGGAACTTCAACCAGGCCGTTCAGCTCTAATTTAATGAAGGAATTTCTGGAATCTGTGCCCCTAAATGCTGAGCTACAGTCAAAAATCCATGCTATCTTCTACATAAAACATAAATTTTTTCATGTCCATAGAAGAAAGAAATTACAAATGCATAAATTTATGTTTTATACTCAGTATGAAACATGCTGTTGTGGTTACTGCTTTATCCATCCTGCATGATTTATTCATAAACAACGTAAGACTAGATAATCCATAACATGGCAAACAAATGTGCCCTGGTTTTGTTCAGATCATTCCTCCAAGCAGATGCTTATCATAGCTCCCTCTAAGTAAAACAGATGTTCCACTGCTGCGAATCCTGGGAGCATATAAAAAGAAGACTCTGTATACTGCAGAACCCACAGTAGAGATGGAGGCCTCTACCTGACTTCATGTATGTTTTAGCCATGAGATTTCACTAAGCCTTTGTTGGCGGCTCTTTGCTATTCCATGTTAGCATGGCCAACATGATATCCTATGGTGGAGTCCCAGCAAGTCCATGAACAGAAAAGACAGCAGATTTAGTCTGATCAAAATATTCACTGAGTTCATCTCACTGATAACTCCCTACAAGGACATTACGGATCTCTTTCTGGTTGGGAATTCTGATCATCCTTCTCAGTGATGACAATCTTAACTGTTCCTTAGAAATATTTTTTGATGCCAGAGACTGCATAACTGTGTACATATGGGCTATCACTCATCATTCACACAATAATATTGAAGGGCTACCGTAAGTCAGTACTAAGCAAGGCACAGGAGATTTAAATATACAGAAGTGCAGACTTTGTTCACACAGAGTTTATCATCCAGTAGAGAGAAGTTACAGGACATAATAGAAATATTCTTTGTGCCAAAAATCAGGAATCCTACACCACAGCCCCAGTACAGTGCCCGAAATGTAGTGGTTACTTTATAAATAGGTGTTCACTGAATAGACTAAAAGATGTGTAAATTAACGAAACAAACACATGAATACTTTACTGCTAACTCATCAAATTATGGTACTTGCTTTTGTAAACTTCCATCAAGGTCCTCCCATAAGCCTTGAGTTACTTTTTATTCCAGTTTAAAATCTCTTTTTTCTGGACCCTGCTTCCCTCTCCTTTCTGGTCCCATACCATCTTCCTGCTAGCTCACTCCGCTCCAGACAAGCTGGGTTTCTTTTAGCTGCTCTACTGAACATCTCTTCACTGGCCCTCCTGCTTCTTAAACTCTTTGTTCTGGGTGTTGCCAGACCTCTTGTCCTTCCATCTTTGTCTTACATTTCACACTGCCTACCTATGAAAGAAGTCAGAGTAGGTAAGTTCTACCTTTCTGATGCATCAGTAACTTGCAGACATTTGGGGACAGCAGAAATTGGTAAGTGCCTAGCTTTTTTATTTAAAAGAGAGTTATATGGTGTGGAGGTCAATGGGCTCCCCATGGCCCTCCACAATCAAGGAACCTGGAGGTCTTAACCCAGAACATCAGGGATTCTTACCACTTACATCATACATCTAAACGTAATGCTCCCCTGCACATGTGTATAGTTGAAGCAGAGTAAGAGTGTAGGACACAGGCAAACTAGCTGACTTGACCCACTTTGTGGTCACCCTTTTGACCCATCTGATAAGAGATGTAGGACTCAAATCCTAACTAAACTCTACATCCTATTTCTTTCACTTCCCTCTTTACAGTATGTCCCTCCACATCATATATCCTTAACCAAACAATGAAGGAAAGAGAGGTAGATTTGAGGGCTATATTATTTCTTGGAAGATTTACAAATGAGTAATGACAGAGCACTGGAGAGGTACCTACTGAAGAACATTGTCTTCGTGTATGGAACTGTCAGAGGAAAACTAAAGCCCACCAGATTTCCTGGCTTGGTTCAAATACTCAAGTGTCAGCAAAAGTAACACAGACGAATGCTTCATAGACACCCCAGATTAACTCACATCACTTCAAACTTCCAGAGGAAACTCCTAACAAATGAGAGACAGAAGAAAGATCATAGAGCCTGACTGTTGGCACCAGGGCAAAGCTGGTCTTGTCATATATGGCCACACGCCTGCCACTGCAGAGTCCATGAAAATAGACGACGATAGTGTAGAAGAAAGGAACTCTTTTATATTGATTCAGATACGAAGGATACAGTCACATGAGGTAGAAGAAAGATTCAGAAGGCATCTATTTTCTATGCTCAAAAACGCTCAAGAAAATACTGATTCTGAGAAAGAGGACCAGAGTGCTAAGGGAGAAATCATTCTGAGAAGAATACAGAGATGCCAAGAAAACAGGCTAAACAAAAGAAGGAGGTAAAGAAATGCAAAACTCAATGGGAAAATGAAAAATCATACTAGAGACAACACAAACAGAAGTGACTCTGCTAAAAATTACAGGAATAATGTAGAGGAAAAATTCAGGAATGTTTCTCAATATTTAGAGGAGAAAAAGAAAAGTAGAGATGAGAGACGTGAAAGATGATTTACACCTAATTAAGAGTAGAGTTACTGAGACAGAAATTAGAGCAACAGAAAATTTATCAAGGATTTAATAAAGTAGAAATACCGCAGAAAGACCCTGTATGTCATATATACCTTTAGGTTGATCAGTTAAAGAACCACAGGAAAACTAAATAAAATTTCGAATGGCTACAAATATTAGGAAAGTTTTGTTTTAACTCTTGTTGAGTGTAAAATCATACAAAAATCAAAAGAGGGATGAAAGCTTATTTCTAAAATAAGCAATAATAAGGCTGGCCTCAGCCCTTGCAAAATCTAATGTCAGAAGACTGAATCAATTTGTACAGAGCAGTGACTGGAGAAGTTAATCTGAGGGGCTTATATTCAAGTTGTACGGGTAAAATGGTAGTTAAGAATATGGTCTGCCAGGCTTGCAATTTTCAAAGATGACTCATTTTAATTCCCTCCCTAAGAAAGTACAAAAAACATGAATATTCAACTGATAAATGAAAAGGAAAATCAAGAACTCAAATAGCAATAGTTAAAAATGTAAGGAAATGGAAAAGGATTTTGACACCAGTTAACATTTTAGGACTAAATATGAGCAGTTGTTGTAAAATGGGCACAAAATTAAATTTAAAGGCATAAAAGATTTGTATATGAAAAGCATATCAGAATTGTATCATATGTTGATATTATAATGCCAGTTAGAAGGAATAAAATCTAGTAAATATAGAAGAGTAGGAAGTCAAGGTGAGCCTAGATAAATTTCCCATTAGGAACTTGTTTCAGAATTTGATAGAAGAACATAGGTTCTAACATGTATTTGATAAACAAAAGGATTGCCAGTAGTAAAATTAACAAAAGCATTTCAATCTTCCAAACTCTTCACAAGATAAAAGTAATACCTAAAATGAAAAGGAAAGAGCAAAGAAACATCACACAAGGTGATCAAATTAAGCCTAAATAGATGTTATAGTAATAGATGTAAATGCCATACATTTTCCTAATAATTTGTGTTACAAAATAAAATATATCCCGATTGCTAAAGGCATTTAAAATTTTTGAATGATGATTTAAAAACTGAAATAATAGTAAATGAGAAAATTTTGCAAAAAGCAATAACAGCCACAACATGCAAGGCAGAAAGCAATAACCTGCGAAGAGAAGATAATATTTTGTGCTGATAAAAGGGATCCTTGGCAATGAAGATATAATGGGCATATAACTTATGTCACAGATGATATAACCATCAAACATCGGAATATACATACAAGGGAACTACCAGAAGTAATGAGTGGAGAAACATCACACAATTGTCACCCCATGACAGGTGAAACAAATATTTAAAAGACTGAAACCTCTGAATAATATGTGAATAAATACATACTTACATATACATATAGACTTCAAAAGAGAAAGCATTGGTGCTTTTCAAACACCCATGAGGCATTTTAAAATTTTTTCAATTCATTCAGGATACTTGATAAAGTTCTCAAAAGAAAAGTATTTGTATTTCCAAGATCAATGCAATAAAAATAAAATCTTAAACATTTTAAAAGGAAAATTTAAAATAACTCTGAAAATTTCCAAAATAAATACTGGATCAAAGAATAAATAAAAGTCAATTACAAGTTACGTTGGAAATAGTGAAAATAAGTGTAGTCATAGCAAAGCTCCAAGAACATAGAGATAGAGAAGTAATAAAGCATGTACCACTTGAATACACAAGAGATAACTAAGATTAATTAATTAAACAATCAGCCCAAGGAGTCATGTACAATGAACAAATATAGAAGGCAAAATAAATATAAACCAAAATAAATATAGGCCAAAAGTATGAAAAACAGCAAAGATTCAAATTGATTTTCTGGGCAAACCTGAAAAGGAGAACCTAAAACTTTTTTTACAGGAAATAAAAATTAGAAATTAAGAAATATCAAGAACACTTGTATTTCAAAGCAAAATGTAAACGGCATTTTTTATCTATCCCGGTAGTAATGTTGGAGAAATAATACTTTGTACTGGCTGGAGAACAGTTAGGCTTCCATTGAAATGTAAATACAAAACCCTATATTTGGATAGAAATGTTTCAGTAAGTATCAAGTGCCTTAAAAATCTTCATACTCTTTTGCTCAGTAATTACATGTTAATTTATGCTGAGAGATATTAAAAAATTTGGATGATTTATGTTTTTATACTACCTCCATATGTTGGGACATTAAGGAGCTGTTAAAAAAATTGCTTTTGAAGATTACTTAATGGCATGGTAAAATCCACCCTATAATATCTGGTGTAAAAGAGAAGTCTATAAAACTAAATATATACCATGAAGTCTATTTAGTGAAAAGCAAAACACTGACAACAACATATTGATATGTTAACTCTATTTTTGTGTGGTTGCAATTTTGTTATTTAAATATTTTCTAAATATTTTTAATAGCTTCCAAGTCTGTGACAATTAATGTATATTCTTTAGCAACTAAAATAAACTCAAATAAATTTAAAAGATCTCAAGCCAAGAAGGCCTCACAAACTCATACATTTAATTCCTTACTTAATGGCACAAAAAAAGCAATATTAGCTGAAATTTCAAAAATTAATCGTCGAATCCATACACAATACAAGACAAACATTTCTGTAGAGAGGAAAGGATTGAAACTAAGAGCAGGGAGAAAATGCCGGCACCATGTAATTAGGGAACCAGTGGTTGGAATTATGGAACTGTAGATTGGAAATAGGCAAAGGCACAGAAAAGCCTAAGATTGGTGCCGACTCAAGGTCACAAGCTAGACACACAGAAGGCGCTAGGACCTGGGAGAGTCTCCCAAACACTGTGGGAAAAATCTGAGAAAAGATAGGACTGTGGATTGTATCCTGTAAAACAGGAGAGGACAGAGCAAATAACACAGATCAGATTTGTGACAAACTGAATATCAAACCTGCAATGTCTCTAATACCACTGAGACCAGAATCCTGATCCACTAACACAAAACCTGTTTCTGACCTGAGATTCTCAGGGAGTCACATAGAACATACTGCAAATCTGTAAAATATCATACAGTCTAAAATTTTTTTAAAGGTAACTTTCACTCTAAATGAGCCAGCAACCTAAAACCTAAAACCATTAAGGAACAATAGGACCAAGAAAATATCCAACAAAATAGACAAGTAGAGGATGACTTGAGTCCTGAAGGAAAAGAAAAAAAGATGTAGTCCTTTAATAAATTTAAAGTAAAGATGAATAAGAAGGCATAACAAAACGATGCACATACAAAGTTTTGTAAATGGCCGATAGGCTGCATGTGGTGATGTTCCCTGTAATTCCGGCACCCTAAGAGGTAAGGCAGAAGGAGTGCAAGTTCCACCCCAGCCCGGGCAACTTAGTGACTTAGCAAGAATGTGTCTCAAAATATAAAATTTTTTTAAAAAGGGATGAGACTAGCTCAGTGTGAAGGCCCTGGGTTCTATCCCTCATACAGGAAAGAAAACAAAAAGGTTGATAAGGAGATCATAAGGAATTTCAAAAACTTTGTAGATACAATTAGCCCAAGAATCCCTACAGTTAAAGATAAAATAGATGAATTGGAAGATAATATTGAGGATAAAATTTTGAGTGTAGTACTGAATCATATGAGGTGGAAAACAAAAAGAAAAATTAAATCAAGAGATATGAAATCCACCAATTTAAATCTGTAAGATTTCCAGAGTTAGATAACGGTTCCAGAATACTAGGAAGCAATTTAAAGACAGAGCAATGAAGAACATTTCCATAATTGGAGAAAATCCCAAATTCTCAGACTTGAGGCACACACCACCTGCTGAACATGATCAGTAAAGACAGATCTGCACCTACACGTACCACAAAGCAGGTCTGGCCGAAGGAGGTAACAAGTCATTTCCTAGCCCAAGCATAAGATAGTGGGTAAGAGTTTCCCACGAGGTCTTTTCCCCAGAGCTCCACACTGTCTTTCCTGAGATGAAAATAGCCTGGATTTCTGAGTCACACATGGATGGCAGGTGGTGCCGGAAGAACCACCTGACACAGGGACAAACTTTGTAGAAGACCTGTTGTGTTAACCTTCTGGATTTTAGAATTACTTGTTACCAGTTTAATTGGGTTAATAAACTCCTCCATGGGAAACACATAGGTATGGTTACAAGGCATTAGGAAGAACTTAAATTTAGAAGACTCAGCAATACCACTAGCAATCTTGACACATAAGAAATCTATGGAACTCTTATTCCAAGTGATAGATTTCTTCCCACCCTAGTCCTTCAACTGATGCTTATTGAGACCCTATATTGTTCTAGTCCAGAGGCATAGTTAGTAAATAAAAGAGTAGTGAAAGAAAGAGTAGAAAAATCCCTTTTTTTTTTTTTTTTTTTTTTTTGGTGGAGGGATGTTGGAGATCGAACTCAGAGCCTTGTGCTTGCTAGGCAAGCACTCTACCACTAAGCTAAATCCCCAGCCCCCAAAATCCCTACTGTTATGCAGTTTATATTCTACCAAGGAAATAAAGGTAGAGTGCCATAACCCAAACTAAGTCACGCTGGTGAAAAGGGAGTAGGGTATTTGGGGGCACTGTATTAAATAGGATAGCCGGGAAAGGCATTTATAACAGAAGCCCTTTGAAATGGACCCATAGGAAGGAGAGCAGCAACACATGCTGGTGTCAGGCACATGTGGCAGTAAGTGCAAAGGCCCTGAGACAGCAGCATGGGACTCTGAGAAAGGAAGGGAGACTGGAGAGAACACAGAACTGTGTCATGAGGTCATAGTAAATTCTAGGGACTTTATTAAGGGAGAATGAGAAATCTTTGGAGGATTTTGAGCAAAGCAACATAATTCAACTGGTCTACTGGAAGGGAGTTCCGGCTGCTGGTGAACGGATGGAAGTGTTTACCTGAGTTGGAAGCATCTCAGAAGCCACAACAGTCAGATGAGAGTTGTGGCACGAGCCGGGGAAGTGGCTCCAGGAGTCAGGTCCAGGCTGTGTCCTGAGGGTGAAGCAAACTGGATAGACTGATAAACGGCATGTTTGTGTGAGAAAAGGGAACGAGAGACAATTCTGGGATTTCTGGCCTAAGCGACAGAGAAAAGCGCTACCATTTTCTGAGATGAGGAAAACTGTGAAAGAAGCAAATTGGAGAGCTTCTGAAAGAAATCAAAGAACACACATAAGTTTTAAGCATATGTCATATACTTGGAAATCTTTACTGTGCCTTAGTATACAAGTGAAACCTCAAAAATTATCAAGGAATCATTCAGTACTGACCAAATGGTATCTGTGACTGGGACGTTAACAAAGGGGACGGATATGATCAAAATATGTTACACACATGTGTGAAAATACTAACTGAAGCTTAATTATTTTGAAAAAATAATAGACCAATAAGGTGTAAAAAGTAAAATAATACAAAGGTAAGAGAAACATGATAATTAGAAAAATTCTTTAAAAAGCAAACTCCTGAATGATTTATAAATAGGAGAGGAAATTGCGATGAACACTATAAATATTTAGACAAAAATATGTCAGAGTAGCTGCAAAATGGTTGGAATGCAGTAAAAGCAGTATTTACAGAGAAATGTGTAGGCATAAGAGAATTTGTTTTTAATTTAAAAGACTGAGAACAAATAAGCTACAAGTCAGAAAGGTAAACTCACTGGGCAAAGCCACAAAGTAGAAAGAAAGAAACAGGAAAGAGGTAAAATTAATAAACTAACCAACATCACAATAAATCTAAAAAAGAGCAATGAAATCCACAAACTTCTGGACATGAATGACTAAGAAATTAAGAACAGACCAATAAATAAGAATAAGCATAAAAATAATAAAAGATACTTTTGTTGTCAAAAATAAAGCCTAAATATAGTAGGCATTTGATAGAATAAAGAAAAGCCAGAACTCTCAAAGCGCTCTAGGTTGGAAACACATAATAGATCTCTAAGAAGACCAATTTTAGTTATGTAACTTTAAAACAAACCAAAAACCTCACATAATGTGGACTAATTAATAAAAAGGAAAGAAATTCAAAAAGGATAGGAGGACATATCCATAAATCAATAGAAATAAAAAATGATTATTGTTTTCCTAAAACTGCTATATTATGGTATTAAAACTATCAAGGCTGGAAAAGCAACTAAATATGTAAATATCTTAACCTGATTAAGATTTATATTTTCAAAACCTAAAATTATTAACAAAAGAAATTTCTTTCTTTCCCATAAAAGAAAATATGTGATAAAAATCTTCCTCTTTCACCAAGAGATGAGGGAGACGTGAGAGAAGGGACGAGAAGGGGGTGTATAAAGAATTAGGATGTGCTATGACTGTGTACCAACTCCACATGATGAACATGATTATTATGTACAGCAAGCACGCACTGAGGATCTGAGGATTTAGCTCAGTGGTAGAGTGCCTGCATAGTAAGAGCAAGGCCCTGAGTTTGATCCCCAGCAGCCCCGCCTCCCCCCAAACCATGCACTGATAAAAATAAAAATTACAAAAATCTCACATTATCTGTACTATGGGACGTATACATACAGATATATAACGAAGCTGTGCACATAATAGCAAAAATTTGGAAACGCTCATTGATACAGGAATAGATAACTAAACTGCATTATAGTCATATGCTGTGATACTGTACCACACTTAAAATGAATCAATTTCACGTACATAAACCAACACGGAAAGTTCTCAAAACGCGGTGCTGACCAAATAGAACCAAGTTGCCGAAAGATGTAGTATCACACCATTGTAAGTATTTTAAAAGTACTAAAATAATGCCCCATATTGTTTATGGTTATACAAATATCTATGAAGTACAAAATAAATAAAAATGGAACAGATACACACCAACGGCATGACGATACTTGGTTCGAGCAAGCAATGTGGGGTAATGAGACTACAGAGAGAAATGTGAACAACTTTACCTTTTTCTAAATATTTCATCTCTTATGGAAAGATATCTGAAGTTACTACGATCAAATGTTAGCATTTTTTTCAT
The DNA here is from genome assembly GCA_004026905.1 of Hystrix cristata. Taxonomy (NCBI): domain Eukaryota; kingdom Metazoa; phylum Chordata; class Mammalia; order Rodentia; family Hystricidae; genus Hystrix; species Hystrix cristata. Next base: position 90,503 of record PVJO010000215.1, read on the forward strand.
ACTCTGGGTGGGAACATGAGTAACAGTCATTACTTTTTCTTTTTAAAAAGCAAACAAACACAACCTTGTATTGCTTCCCTCTGCTCCTACTTGCCTCTTGTCCGTCTCTGGGAATACAGTGAGTCTTAAGCGCAGTCCTTAGCAGGAATGGAATAAGGTATTATCATAGGAGGGACCCTAACTCACACCTTCCCTTCTGTTGTCGTCTCACCACTCTGGTGTGCTGAACTTATTTCCTGAAGAACAAATCCCATCTATATTTCCGAGGCTTTCCAAATGGGCAGCTGGGATGATGGAACCTATAGTGGGGCTGTCATTAACTTGGCAAAGGAAGAATTTACTGCTTTACACATCTCCTGAGTTTGGGAAACAGAGATATAAACATGCCTGATGATCTGCATCTGCTTTGTCAGAAGCCAACAGACCTCTGAGGGGAAGCAGAGCTTGGAGGGCTATTCGTGCTTCAGGATCTGAACGTGCTCTTGCCAAGATCCCAGGGCACAAAGAGTCTAGATGGTCAGATGCCATCGGAGACCTTTTCTAAAAGCAGGCACCACAACCAGGAAATATTATCAGTGCCATTCAGAAGAAATAAGAGAAACCGATGACAATGATTGTTGGGATACCAGCCTTCTGTTCTGCAGTGCCAACAAAATCCAGGGGTGGATTACCTTAGATCAACTCAGAAGTCATGCAGAAAAGGAGGTATGTCTGGGACCACGGCTTCAGGTCACCACATGCCCTCTAGAGTCCTCGAGAAGAGGACCAAGCTTTGCACTGTTCTTTGTCCTTTGTAGACACAATATGGCACCATGTGGGAATATATATGTATATGTTTACATTTTCTAAGTACATATGTATTTGCATATATAAGAATACACAGACACACGGATGGGTACATACTTATCCACACAATTTTTCCCTTTCCCTTTCTGCCTGCTCTAAGCATCTTATAAAGTTTGGCTTCGGTTAAAATCATTCACCATCTTGGATTCCCATGCCTGGGTCTCTAACAGACTCACATTCTCCTTCAAAACTGAGAGGGGTGATTTCTGAGTGGAGAGTAACCTGAGCCCATATTTGATTAGACATGTAACCACATCATCAGAATACAAATTCTTTGGGGCAAAGTGGCAGAGGGAACAAAAAAATTTCTAACCAAGCAGGGCTACAAGTCACTGCTGCACTTAAGTAATGAGATATAAATCTAGTGTCTCATTCTCTTGCTCCTGGAGGAATACCCTCTCTCCACATCCACGCTGAACGCAGACCAGGGCTCAAATCCAGTCTTCCTTCTCACTTCCTCCTTGGCTTTCGTGATTCCCAGCAGATAATACCTCCTCTCTCTGTTTCATTCTCAGCAAGCATTTCACACTCATTTCTTGGGCTGAGCTGGGGACATGCCTTCAAATAAAGAAATGAATGTAACTGTCTTCAACTCAGCAGGAGCTTTCTGTTAGGTTCAGATCCGTCTTTGCTAGGGGGAAAACTTCACTCTCAACTCTTCTTCGACCATGCAGCATTTTTTGTTTGTTTGTTTTTTCTATATAGACTTAAGGAAAGGTAAAGGCAAACACTTCACCCAGAGAATAGACACACAAACTTTGGTTTTATAGAATGGGAGTCAAAGGCCTGAGAAAGAAAAAGAAAAATCTCTTCTGCAGTCATATTAAATACCAACAGGGGCAGCTGTCGCTCATCCACTCAGCTGCGTATTTTGGCTTCCTTTCATCCAAGCAGGAGGCTCAGGTACCCACAAGCCCATACTCCACAGGACCTCCCCTCATCTCTAAGTCATCTAGCCATCTATTATTGAATTTTAATTTCCCATTTCTCAAAGAAGTATTTGTCTAATTCTAAAAGATTTCAAATATTCCGGCATCCAGAGAAGAAAAATCCCAACCTTTCAAAATATCATCCTATGAGCATAGCAAGTTAAAAATGAGATAGCTGAGAATGATAGGTACAGAGAAAATTCCATCTGCCGTGTCCAGAAAAGGGAAAGCTGTGTTTGAAACATAAACATGGATGAAACACTTTAACCTGCCCTATACTGACAGCCTACAGAGCAATATTGAAGATGGTTTCATCTGTTACGTCTCCTAATATTTCTCAATATAATACTAGCTATTAAAAATTATCATGGCCTGTGTGTTTGCCATCTCAGGATCTCAGACAGCTAATAATACGATCCAGTCTCAAAGTACAGAGCAAAACCTACAAATTCTAGACAAAAGTCAAATTCTCATTCAGAATGACTACTTCCAAGTGTCATTCAAAGGTGAGATATAGGAAGAGCCTTTATCCAACTTTCCCTGTATAAAAGTGTAGGCATTTTGAAAACAGATTTTGTAAAAGAATGAAAAATAGAAAATCCCTCAAGTCAAATACGTGTCTGTCAGGTTTGGCATTTGAAATGGCACTTGCCTATCTTGACTGAGCTAGGTCAGGTGCAAGGAACCTTGTGGCTTTCAGGAATCTGGGAAATAGAAAGTGTCACAGTGTCATGGCGCAAGGGAAGGAATATTGCTGCAGTCCTATTCCTGACTCCACAGTTAAATGATCCTAGACCAGACTTTCTGTCTCAGTTTCCTTCTGTTACATCAAGATGTTGGATTAGTTCACCATTATGATTTCTTCACACGCTTCAAAACAGATCAATTTTATTTTTGAGACCCCAGTAAATCTTCACTTGTGCCCATGCAAACAAAAGGCAGTCATAAAGAAAAGAAAGACAACTGCATTTTCCTTCAGAAAGTACAGTGTTCAATACTAGTAAACAAATACTAAAGAGCTTATTCATTACATAAGACTTGCCTCACAAGCTCAGCAAATACAATCTGGAAAGATTTCTGAGAAACTCTAAAACAGAAATCAACTGATTTCAAAGAAAGCAGACACCATAGATAGGATTTGGTTCTACCTTTCTCTTTTAAGGTTAAGGATTTAAGCCTCTGAGGGGCAAAGCAAAGTTGTCAGAACTGATGTACATCCTGGCATTAAAGCCACGTAAAAGATGTTCAATAGTTCTCAGTTCAGGCATTTTTCCCTCTGGTTATTTCATTCTATGAAACATTTTTGCGTTGATGGATAATGGTAATTTTCTTATAGAATGCCAACAGTGCTAACAATCACAAATTTATTATTATTCACGCTAAGCTAGAATTTCTTTCAGGACAATAGCCTTACAGTAATCTTTAGGAGTTATATTCATCACAGCAATTGAACCAAAAAAAAAAAAAAAACTTGTATCAATCAGTATTTTTCATGACCAAACCATCCAATGAAATTTAGAATAACACTCCACAGTGTTTCTGAATGTTCCAGGCAGAGATAGACTTAGCTGGTAAATGCAAGGTAGTTGCTATGTCCCTAAAAATACCGCTTCAGCCAGTATGCAGTCACACGAACCCAAGGCTGGCTTTGGAGCTTAAATTCTAGGGAGAGAGTCACCTGCTAAGTCCTAATACAGGCAATCATTTGAGCTACAAAGTAAAAATGGACAACCTAATTTCAGGCCAGATAAGAGCCAGGCACAGCATGTGTATGTAAAGTGTAAGGAGCCTCGGAAAACTGAAAAAGAGGAAGGTGGAACAGAGGCGAGAAATCGCAATGCAGGTCCATGTCCTGTTCGATGGTTGCTGGCGAACCTTGCAATTCCTGTCTTCAACTCTGAAGCCCTTCTGGTACAGAAAGATTTTAGTGGGCTTTCTCTTGGTAAATGGTTAATATATGGAGAATATTGCTTTCCATTAGTTTTGGCCTGGTTATTTGATGCTTTTAGCTTAGATTTAGTTCTTCATATGCATTTTTGGTTAACTGTCTCAATATTCCTATGAGTTAGGTACTATTGGCACCTCCATTTTACAAATGACACAACCATGACACTTGGAAGATTGGTGATTCTCTCAGTCTCATAGATAGTAAGTGGAAAAATGGGAATAAAAAATGAAACTGGCCGTGCAGCCATTAGCTGGTATTTCATGTTGTCTCCTGAAGTGGGCAGAAATTGAGCAGTGTATTATCTCTCATTAGGAACTGAGTCCAGTTGACTTGATTTCCCTCAACCTTAACTGCACAGAAAAATACTAAATCAGAGAGAGAGAGAGAGAGAGAGAGAGAGAGAGAGAGAGAGAGAGAGAGAGACTTTCTGTGTGATGAAAGAATCTCCCTACAGTATAACTCATGCACCATGCACCATCTGGTGTGTGTTCCCCTCCTCTGATGGAAGGAAAGAATGCAAGTGGAGGATTTACCAGTGAGGAGGAACATGAGAAGAAAAGATTCTTAGGTTGGCTTATTATGAGCCCAGTCAATTATAAGCAGCACATTTTGACACTAGTGTAAATAATACACTCTGTCAGAGTCAGCTGATGGAGATTTTGTGTTCAATATATTGTCACAGACACATGATGAAGGGGAGACGTTGGATGGCATATGCGGCACACAAGAATAAATATGTGAATAATCTTGCAGGCTTTGAGACTTCCAAATACTAACTATGACAGATATGAACTACGGTGCATTCCCTTTCTAAGACTATGGGACTAATGATGATAAGTTGAATAGTCTAATATCCATCTTTGCAGTGTACAGCTGCATCTGATGGCTGTGCTTAAAGGGACATCATTTGACCTGGCCTATTTCCAGTCATGTAATAATGAGAAGCATTTAACTGGGTCAAATGGAATGCTAGAGCTAAAAGGGATCTGAAATGATCCACCACTACACTCCCACTGGAGAAACGAGGGAGATCAGACTAAGTGAAGTTAACTGTCTTATACATGATAGGTTACAAAGCTAGCTAAAGACAGTTCCACCACACTCAGAGAAACTAAGAGCTGACCTATTTCATATATAGACAGGGTAGCAGGCATATAGAGGCTATACTGGGGTAAAAGGAAATACCCTCAATTTTTTAGCTGCTTGGAACCACAACTGTAGATTATTTATTCTACAACTGAAAGTGATATGTATTATTATTTAGTTAATTTTCCTACAAATCATAGGATTTGCTCCATTTAATATTAGCTGATACCATCCAAATCTTACACAACTGATAGGTGTTGTTCGACTCCCAACTCTTCCAAGAAGCCTTTGCAGAACATGGCACTCTCTTTAGTACACACAGGCATTGCCTCCCACAGCCTGGGCACCACTGGTTCATAGAGTGTGCTACTCTTAACTGCTCTGCTACCCTTAAATATCTACGTAGAGAGTTAATTACTGAAGCTTGCAGATTATAGCTCAGGAGACGCCTCCAAGATTGAAATGACTTTATGCCAACATGCTTTACCCCAAACCTGGGGAATCAGAAATTCTGGTGGGTAGCAGGCAACATTTAATGACCAAAGGGTTCTTCTGTAACCTCCAATTTGAAGACCCTCTTCCCTAACAAACCTGCCTTCTAGTCAGTGTTTCTTCAGATGATATGATGCTAGCTGCTCTTCTATCGCTGAGATTTTTAGATATCATGATGTTTTTGGAGGGGCCACCTTTAAAAGATAGTGCATCAAAATCCCTGCATCAGTCACAGGGCACTGCCTCTGGTCCCGGCCATCTCGGTTGGCAACTCTCAGATCCACTAGCTGAGGCCATGATGCGCTGCGATACTGCGTTCAGCACAGAGGATCAGAGAGCGCTTCTGACCCTCTTGTCTAAGCCTGAGGTCACTTGGGAACTTGGTCGTGAGGTGTACACTCACTTGAATGTGATTAGGGAGCTCACTGAATGCTTCCTCAACTTCAGAGGCTTTCTAAAACTGTATAGCGGTTTAGGCCAGTTTCTAGCTGGACACTGTCTCCAAGGACTGAGCTATACAAGCAGAGAACAGTACTGAATCAGAAAGGCACCTCTTGCAACCCAAACCTACAGCCTGGGCAAAAATTGTGTAAGTGGGTTTGGGGATTTAGCTCAAGTGGCAGAGCATTTGCCTAGCAAATTTAAGGCCCTGAGCTCAATCCCCAGCACCAAAAAAACAAAACAAAACAGAACAAAAAACCAAAAAAGGCCCTAATTAATGAAAGTAATGGCAATATTAGAAAATCAGCTAATGAAACTTATTTACAAACAAATGTTGCAGATCTCTCTTTGAACATTTCTTCCTCACAAAACCTTCCATGAAATTTAAAAAGTCTCATTGGGGCTTGCAGTAATTTTTTTTTAAAGAGTCTGTGAGGCTTTGTGTCGCAGAGACAGTATTAGACCTGGAGAAAAATTTGTATGTTTGTCTCTCTCAGACTCAAATTTAATTCAGGTAAACATTAATGGAGTAAGCAGACAAAAACTAATTTCACTTATATTTATATTTTCAAAATCAAATAGTGGATTCAAATAACAAGTATTTCTCATAAATTTATTTATTTTAACTTTTTATCATAGTTCTTTTAGGCTCAATTTTGAAAATAGAGTATTTGCACATATGGCAGGTAGGCACAAACACCCTATCTAAATATTTATCTATAAATTGCCAGAAAATTGACAAACTTTATAAAAAAAAAAAAACATGTGTTTGAATCATTCAAAAGCCATCTGAATACACATTAACATATACATTTGGATTCAAACTTACGAAACAGCATGAGAAATAGCTTTCTTAACTCCACAGTAATAAAGAATCAAGAAACAGATATTTTTTCAATTTCTTCCCATTACATTTTATGTCCACATTTAGATGTATCTGGGAAGATCTCTAAACTGACATCACTGTGAGAGGCCCCTGGGATTCACAAATATCATTTCCATGACACTCAGAAAACTGGGGGAAAAGAGGAAAGTGTGAGCGGCGATAAATTGGAGCTAATCTCTTTCTGCCACAACCTGAAATGATACTTGGCCAGGTAATCTCCCCATCCTCCGCACTGTAATAAGAGCTTGTCTATCTCTCCCAGATGCCCAACCCGAATGCTGGTATCTACCCCGAATGCTTGTACTAAAAATTTCCTAACAGGATTCCAAGGCTGTGAAAGAAAAAGAAAGATGAAAAATAATTCTGTCAAGCAATAGGCATTGTAAGTTTAAAGAAAAGGTAAAGCCTAGTGTTTGAGGCCAGTAATAAATAAAACAAATAATGGATTCTTTCGGGTCATAAAGCTCAACCAACCATAAAACACACAAAGAACCTGTGATGAGGGATGGGTGAGCCTTCTGGGCTCTATTCAGTGTGACACTGCTCTGCAAGTCCCAAACCTGGCCCTGCCCCACCACTTACCCACTCATGTCCAAGCCATGAAATCCTTCCATCTAAATATGCAGAGCACAGAGTGGCCAGATGGTACCCAGGCCAGCCTAAAATGCTTCTGTATTTTGACATCAAGTACAGCACTGTTTTGCGCTAAGGAAAGGTGAAGTTCCCATAGGAGCAGACAGTTGCATCTGATTCTTTAGGCGACCTTACGCAAATCTGCATCTGCAATGTTCCTTAAGACCCTCATTGGAAAATGAATGATAAATTCCACGGTTATTGTGAAGACTGAATGAAACAAGCAGGTAAAGCTCCTTAGCAGAGGACCGGCCCAGAGTACCTGTTAGGAGTTATCACCATCCTTTATGTTGGTGGAGGGAGGCGCGCTCCACCCCGAGGTCTCCCGTGTGAGAAACTCACTCCAACGAGCCTCAAATATAGGGCAGGGGAGGTGACAAATGCAACCTCTCTGCTTTTCCTGTGCTCCATCAAGAGAAGGTTTCCCTGCTTCCTCAGCTATCACATTTTCTGCCACACTTGAGGCTTGTTGCTAGTGTCACAGGATCCCATGCATCTTCTTCGCTTGTCTTTCTGTCTTGTTTGACTCGTGTTTACCGTTTTCCTCACCAGATACCCATCATCTGGGTACACAGATCATGACTTCCTTGGGTCCCCAGGCCCCAAGATACCTGCTCAGATCTGTGAGCACAGTAGGACCACAATATTTCCCGGGGGGGCTAACTGAGAGGAAAACAAACAAAACTAAGCGACTGGAAGAAGCTTTCCGCTTATCTTGGCTCAGGCAACAGATATCTCTTAACCTTGGAAAAGACACTTAATTTCTTTAGACATCAGTTTCCTCATCTGTACAGATAATCTCCAATTTCCCTTGCTGTTCTAAAATTCTATAACTTGAAGAAAAACAGCTGCAAAAGGATTCTTTGTTATCTGGTCTGCAAAGCTGTCAGAGCAGAGGAATGAGACCAGCTGAGCCTCCGTCAGCTGCTTGGTCCAACAGTTAAAATTCAAATTCTTCCTGGTTCTTTCAGCTGTTCTGACTTGTCCTGTTTTATTTATTTATCTTCTTTAGACTGTGCAAGTTCAAGGCAATGAGCCCATTACTACGATCACAATACCATTAGGTGTGTGTCACCACTACCACACACGGCTGGAGCCAAAAGCTGGGTACAGGAAGAAGGGAAAATGTATTCACAAACTAAGCGGTGCCTGTTTGAATGCGGGGGAGCACTGGTGACACGGGGAGGAGGGGAGCAAGGACTCCGCTGGCTCTTCCCCGAAGGAAGTGCCGTCCATCTGACAAACTGAAGTCTGGGCCAGATTTATGAGTTTTCTAAACTCAATCAGAACAGAGCCTGCTCTGACCTACAGAAGGTCACTCAACCGTATTGAATATTTGTCAGCATTCCATGGCCAAAGACAAAGTGGGTGACTATCCAAGACAGATTCAGAAATGTCCTTGTTTATCCCTGGAAACTGTGTGTGTTTGTCTGGGCACAGAGAACAGAGGGGGTTTTCCACTCCTGAGCACAGAGGCTCTGCAAAGAGGGCACTGAGGTGCCTGCTTAAGAGCCAGGGGCTTTTGCTGTCAGGAGCTCATGTCTCAGAAACAAATGTGGACGCACACTGTGGTGTTTACCCCAATTGTGGCAGGAGAGTTGGCAGAGAAAGCGAAGGCAGCAGAGTGCAGACCCGCCCCACAATGGCCCTTCTCGCTATCTGTAGGGCCTTCCTTGAACTCCAGAAGACCTGGGTCTTCACAGGCATCCACAGAAGGGAAGCACAAACCCAGCTTTCCTTCCTCATTTTCAACCTTCAAGGCTCAACAGCACCAGAACAATTTCTTCACACACTTGTTTTTCACTTAAACAAAAAGTTAATTCATGTTCTCTGTTTTTATTGTCAAGCACCAAGGGGAATGGAAACTAGCCTCCTTTCCATTAGCTCTGCCCCTGCTGCTCTGTCCACTTGCCTCAAGATGAGACCATCAGAGATACTGCCCAGTGGCCCATGCACACAGAAGCTGCATTCAGCACATCAAAGGCCCCTTCCAGCATGCAGACTGGACATTTTAATGTAACCAAACCCTCACACATTCTCCTATTTATGGGACAACAGATGGGATTACAGGAAATAACTGTTATCCCTGAAGTCAAAGATTTTTGCTTCATCCATCCAGTTTCTCCCAAGGCTAACAATCCATCTGGAGAATAATCTGTTTCTTCTTTTTATCATTATGATCACTATCAGAAAGATGTGTGTTAGAGGACCTGTGGGAGAACATGACTTCCTGCTTTCTGCTTCTCAACAGTGGCTTCTACAACTGGTGTGGCCTAGTGAAGGAATGACCCAAGGAGCCAGCCCTCTGTGAGGACAGTGCTCTGATCCCCTGTTTGAAGTGCATTCCCCACAGATGAGATGGGTAGGGTGTCATCCACCGTCTCCCAACAGAAGGAAGTATGACATAAAAAAATGTCATCAGTGGCTGACCTGAGCTTTAAATCTCCATTGAACATTTTCTCGTTTTAGCATCTCTGAAGAACAAAAAAGTAACGTGCTTGATACATGAATGCATCACCACCTCAGAGTATTGGTGGCCTTTCCAGCCCTTTCTGCGGGAAAGCGCCCCCCCCAGCAACTTGCTCTGAGACGGATCCCACAGAGCTCTCAACTCACTACGTGATCCTCCAGGGGCCTGAGTGAATTCATGTTGCTTCTCAGCCTCAGGGGAACACCGAGGGGCCCCTCAATATTGGAAGAATCTTCTCTGTGTGACCAAGTCACAGAGAACTGGGCCAAGTCACAGTTTTGCCGGTGTCTTTCTGGAGAAGCCACTTCACTCCCGCTAGACCTTCAGTGTTATTTGCAATGTGAGGGGGTTTGGGCCAGAAAATCTCTTAGTTCCTTTGCAAATAAATATTCAATGCGATCCTTCCTTGCTTGAGAACTGGGAATGAAGGTGCAACATAGATGGTTCTTAATCAATCTGTAAAAGAAAGATTACCAGAGAGTGGCACAGTTCACTAGGGCAGAAAGATAGAGCAGATACGACCTAGGCCGTGTTTCATGAGACGCTTAAGAACAAGAAAGGTCTATGTCTCACTTACCTCTATAAGCCCAAGACTATATCCATATCATGTATCACCTATCATGTAGTGTCCTGTACTGTTTGTCTCTCTTCCACTAGATGATGAACTCTCTGAGGATGTAGAATTCATCCTCTTCAGTATTGTGTCCTGAGCATCTAGCCAGAGCTTGGCCAATGGTTAATGCCCAGTGGAGTTTATTGGATGGATGGACAGATGGATTAATCAAGTGATAATATGACTTTTATAACATGTTGCATGATCTCAATTTCCATTTACTCTATGAATAAAATAGAAGCGATCATGATTATGCTTTTTAGCTTTTGGAGGTGGGAGGTAAGAGAGAGAAAGACAAGAGTGAAGAGAAAGAAAAGAAGAGAGGGAGAAAAAGACAGACTGACACTAAATCTGTGAGAAAACTCCAAACCCAAGAAAAGGCAAAATTCTTATTCCATGAACAGGAGATGGCTGCTCAGAGTTCACTACAATCAGGATATTGATGCTGTGAAGAAGTAAGTATTAAAGTTCTGGAATGAAGAAAAGGAAAAGGAGATGAGGCAGTAGTTACCAAGAAAATGAATTATGCAAGGAGATGAATTACAAGGCATATTTTTATTCTTCTGTCACTAATCCTTTAGGATTTTAATTTTTACTTTTTAAAGAGACTTAGAGAGTCCCCGGCAAAGGTGAGGCAGAGTGGGATAAAATAAGCTTGGGATTCAACCATGCATTTGGACTGAGGAATTTGTCAGAGGTGAGGGATTGAATTTCTTCCCCAACACACAAACACACTCTTATTTCCTGTACGGCTGCCCAATTCATCCTGGGTACCTCTGAGTTCAACCTGTGACCGGGAGCTTGGACCGGCACACTCTGATAGGAGAATTCGATTCCGTGACAGATGAGAATGGCTACCTGGAGATGCAGGTAAAGAACGGGCTGTTGAAATCTAAAGGTCGTGGTAAGAGGAAAACACAAACCAGGAACATGATCCATGGCCTCCGTCAATGCTCGGGAAAGGTTATTTCTGTTTCCCCAGCACTGTTCTTGAGAGCAGTGTTGATTACCAGATAACCAGAGCCTTTGGTCTTTCACAGAATCAACAGCTTGGCAGCCACAACGTGACAGGCATCAATACTAATCACACAAGCCTGTCTGTAACTGGACGCTGGGACAGGCTGTTCTACACCTGCCTGTCCAGGAAATGTACTCCAGGTCCTCCCCCATGGAAACCACTAACAATACTTATTAGCTGTTTCCTTGCCTGCTAAGTGGTCTGTGCCCAGTTCTGGCTCCCATTATTATATTCATTTCAGCCCTCCTCCTGAAACCTGATACCTTTGTACTTGGGGGTGCAGTGTCTGCCACCTGACAATGATTTGACATGACACAGTGACAGAAAACAGAGAGGGAGGGCGGAATAAAAGAACAAGGGATCGCAGCTGTTGCGCGGGTGGCTCCAGACAGGAGTGCCCGTCCACACGGATACCTGTAAGCAGGTGCGCAGGCCCCACTATGCCACAGTCACATCACTCAGGCAGGCGCACTGGGCTGGGATATATCGATCTTCCTTCACTGGCCAAGGGCCTGCACAAAATTACAGCGGCTTTTTCACCTATACTTTTGAGTTCAGTGTGACTCAACTTCTGGCCCTTCTCATCTGCTGACTGTCCCTGCACATCATGCATCCTTTTGCTCTTTCTTTCTGGGCCTCTGTGAGGACAATCAGAGCTTTCACTGGGGTGGTGGGCACAGCTGCTTTTGCTATAGCCACCAGGAGTTAATTTTATAATCACTCAAGATGATAAGAGAGGTATCTGGTGAGAGGGAGGGAACATCAAGGTGAGAGCCCCAGGCCCTGGGAACCCCTGTGCAGCCACAAGAGCATAAACAGCGAGGACTCCAAAGAATGATTTCAAGGCGAGGGTCTGTGACTAACCAATAGGGACAGGAACAAGTGATCATCTATTCTGAGCCTCTTCTGTAAAATGAACAAGATGAATCAGACTACTGATATTCAAACCTTTGGTTGTTATATTAGCAACGGACACTTTGAGTCAAATGTTATTCCCCCTTAGACCCCAATATATAAAATTGACTAAAATGGATGTGGAAGCCAGGTCTGGAGCCCCTATTAGCTCTGTCTGCTGAGTTATCTACTGGCTCCCCTTCCACCTCCGACACATCTCTTTGGAATGATCAAGTTCCACTTGGTATGAAAACTGACATCACTTCCGGGTTCCTTCTCTCCCCAAGGTCATTTTGGATCAGGCACAGAGACTGGGATCTCAGAGGGGGAATGGGGTTTGCAATCTGCTGGAATGACCTCTACCATTTTTTCTCTTTGTCATCAGTGGTCCTAGGGCTTTGTGGCATCTTGGGGGACAGATAGGTGAAGGAAGAGCCCAGAAGCAGGACCCAGGTCATACCCACTGCAGCCGGGGAAGTTCGTATCTTATTTCTGCACATATTGGACCCAAAATGTAGGGGACAGGGAGGACATCCGAAAACAACTAACTGACACTTAATCTTTACAAGAGGAAACTAAGTACTAGTGATATTTCTCAGTGTAGTTGATGTATTTAGGATCTATTACCTCTCCACAATTATTTTCACCACCACCATCAGCAGTATCAATGACAAACCCAAAGCAAGTGTCACAAGGCATTAACTGCAGATGGTAATAGCAGGTAACATTATAATGTTCCCACTGTGTGTTATTCTCAGGATGTGATCTTTACAGCAGCCCTAGAGGTAGGAGCTTACGGACCTTTCTCAAGTCCCAGAGTTGGTACGTGGGAGAGTCAGGATTCGAACTCACACAGACTGACTGCAGTGTGTATTCTTCATATCACTGCCAACCAGGAAAGAAGGCTGATAAGAAGACACAAGTGAGCTGCTCTGGGGCTCAAGAACGTGGTGAAGTCTGCAGAGTTGTGTTTCCACGGCCTGAGATGCCCGGCGGAAGAGCCCCTAGTCACAGGCCCTTTTGCACCTCAGCCCTTCTCCTATCGCCCCCTTTGGCACATACCCTAGTGCCTCACCCCAGGGTACCTGGTTATTATCTTGCTAATTCTCTTCCTAAAACTAGTCAGAAAATATTCGGTTCTTTTTCTTTCTCACCCAGATGCAAATAACTGATAACAGGTTAATCTGCTTCCTCCTTCCAGAGAGATTTGTGTTTTTTTAACCAGAAACCAAAGCCTTGAACTCCTCAAGTCTCAGGGTCAGTGCAAGAATAAAGACGATGAACTCTTGAAATCATCAGCATTTTCCCAGCGCCTCTGAAATCTATTAGGGTTTTTTTTTTTTAATTCATTAGGAAAAAGCGATCCAGATGGGGAACTAGACATAATCTCTACTCCAGATACGACACAAAAGAAAAAAACAGCAGAAAGCTCTGGCCTTGGACTTGTGGGGAGCTGCGGGGTGATGGGACAATTAGGAAGCTGAAATCACTAAATGACCCCATTTGAAACTCTAAGTTCTATTTTGTGACCCTTGGGTTAACATTTCGCCTGAATATTCAAGCTCATTCAAGTTATTTACTTAATTTTTTTCTCTTATAGACTAGAAAAAAATGGAAGGAAAACGGCATCTCCCCCTCCCCAAAGATCCACCGTGATTGCCTCAGAGAAGGCGGCACTGGAGGAGACACACGGCCCGCTCCACACGACTTCCACACTATCGTCTCTCCCGGCTCGCCCGGAGAAATCATTCAGCACCCGTAATGAGAGGATGCAGTGGCTAATTTTACACCATAAATCACACGGCTAATACTATGACTAAAAAGTGATACCATCAGCTCCTTTTCCTTCAAGGCTGTTAGATCCTAGTCAATTACTTATGAACAAAGATTTAAAGACTTCAGAAGCCCCTTTGCCAACAAAAGATGCTTTCGCTATTAGCTCTCCTTCCCCCGGACAGATTCTCTGGCTCCCTGGAAGGGGCTGCCGTGCAGAGTGTGTTCGCTGTTTGCAGGGGAACGGCAATTAACAACGCCAGGCTAACAGAAATCCTGGAGGCTCCGTGCCTTCCGCTGATCCTGCCAACACTCGTAGGGCGGCCTAGCGCGAGGGCTGAGAACACACAGGGGTGGGAGGGGGGAAATATACCTTGTTTCCGACATATTTCTCAAGCTGTTTAAATATGAAACAAGATCCTACCAGGCTACAAGTTTCCAGCTGTTATGATATCATAAGATAAATTTACAGCTAGAGAAACAGCATGTTTGCTTTTACAAAGTATGGAAATATAAATGTTCCAAGTGTTAAAACTGTCCAAACAAATTAATTCAAGTAAAAATAGTTGCCTCCGATTTGGTTCTCTCACATTGGCCTTCTTTTTATAGAGCTGGTGAGCACGTTTCCCTCAACACTGGGAAGGGTGAGAAAATGCGCTTCCCCGCAGGCAGGCAGGCAGGCAGGCGCCTCTGCTGCATGGGGAAACCCAAGGAGCTGAGAAGTCAGGGGCCCTGCCCATTTCCCCATTGCTGACCTATTAATTAAAATCTTCATTTAGTCTCTTTGCAACTTCAGAAAGACTCCGTGCAGGGGAGCTGAGGCTAGAAATCTCAGGATGTGCTCCCATTCTGCACATTCATCGTGAGCTAAAATGAAAAAAGAGTTTCTTTCCTCAGTGACTTTGAAAAGAATAGAGTGGTGATTAACAGCAATATTTTTTTTAATGAAACGCAACCCGTCATCCCTGTCATCTTCTGGCCATCCTCGCTTGTACGCGCCTCCCTGACAAGAGGAATAATAATGGTCATACATCACTGCTCTCCACGTCCAATCATCTAAATCTTCCCTCGCTGCAGCCTCTGAGACTCAATTACTTTATTGACATGCAATCTTCATAAGGGGAGAAATATTGTGCATGTAAGGTCACTTGGTTATGAAGACATATTATCATATTATCTGCATGAGGGTTGCAGGGCTAGGGCCTGACAGAGCTAATTATAATGGTACATGATAGAAAGCTCAGTACACATTATTCGCTTGGCTGCACTAAAGGTGAGGTAAGTCCATGACATCATGGGCTCTTTTTCCTTAAAAAATAATGCAACTTGGCTTGGCAGCTGTGACTTTACTTTAAACTCCCTAACATTTCTACTTTGGGGTTTTGTGAATGATGAAAGAACTAGTTAGCAGGCTCATGGGAAGGAAATGGCATGCTGCGGGGGGGAGTGTGTATGTGCGTGCGTGCGTGCGTGTGTGTGTGTGTGTGTGCTGACAGTGTTATTCCCCCATCTAACACCAAGGTTTCAGTCTACTTCCTAGCAGCAGAAAGGAGAAGGGCTCAGGGCAGCAAAGTAAAGGATAATATTGGGTCAATTTGCTAAGAGAGTAAAACTTTGCCCACCCTCAATCAACCCCTTCTCAGATCCTTACTTCTTCCTTTTCTCGGCCTCATTGTCAGAGCCTTCTCTGGCTAGGATTTTGCACCCAAAAATGTGGTTTCTTTGTTCGGATATGCCAGGTTATTCCAGTTTTCACCATCAGATTCACGTTAGGATTTGTGTGTACCGCTAAGATACACAACCACTTGGCTGTTCTCTTCTTTGTACCTTCCACTCTTTTACTTTCCTTATTCACTTCCTGTGGATCTCACACTGAGAGGCCAGGAAGAGGTTCCGCAGCAGCAATTTTGCAAGAAAGAAACATCGGGGGGAAAAAATCTGGGCCAAGTTCATGTGTCTTCCAGCCTTGGCATATTTGATGAGGGGGGTGGAAGGGAAAATGGGATGGATGGACCTCTGATGAGTCAAAATCAAGGCAGCAGCCATAGATGGGCTTGAGCCAATATTAAAGCTGAAGCTTTGGACACACTGTCTACTTCAGGAAAGTTTTATGAGCTTTCAGAGGTGGGTAGAGGAGCCACTGTAAACATTACTACTGTCCAGGACAGGCTGATTCTCATCTAGATTCTCATCTTTACCACCTCCCATCTGAAGAAATAATTCAATAAAGGAGAATAAATGGTTCAAGCCTTCAAAGCTCCAGAAACAGAGCAAGAAATTAGGTTGTCCAAATTCCCTCTCATTTAATACTCTAGTAATTTAAGGAGCTGAATCTTTTCTACTGGTGGCTCAGAACTAATGCTGATATTGATAACAAAGCCACAAAGAGGTCTAGGCTTTTTTTTCTGAGTTGGGAATAAAAAGGTGCATAGTGTGATGTTAGCATTCAATAAATGTGATGGTGACCCATGTACAGTAGAAATGGTAACTTGGGGATGAGAATTTCAGATAGACGAATTAGATTGTTGACTTTGCTGTGCTATATCCCCACCCCCTGCATCTCAAGTTATCTTTTGAAGTAGTTCACAAAGTACCTATTCTAGAAGCTAAGATACTAAGCAAGATAAAAACCCTGTGGTCAGCAGAGAGAGAGAATGGGGCTAAGGTTCAGAAGATTAAAAATGTACCCCTGACTCCAGCACCCATCAGAGTTGCTATCGCTCTTTAGCCATGGCACAATTTCTCTGTATCAGGAAAAAACTACGGCATTGCACAATAAACAAACTGACCTAGAACACTGGCTCCATCATTTCATGGCTTCAAGATCTTGAGAAGACTCTTTGCCTTCTGTGCCTCACTTGCCCTTTTTAAAAATGGGTAATGATATTGTCTACTGAAGCATTGTTATAGGAATTAAATTACAATAAATGGAAGAAGTTTTGCAAGTAGAATGCCCCCAATGAGTGGCAGTTATACTTACCGTCACGATCCAACCTGTTGTACAGTGCTATGCAGGTCAGCAACATGGGTAAATACAGACTGTAAAGAATAAATCTCCTAACATGAGCTGTGATTGTTATTCCTCCTGGTCATGAGACCAGAATCTTACACAAGGAAGCTCCTTAGATTTTTCAATGCCAAAAGATACTTTTAATGATCACAGCCATTGATACTGTCCCAGGAAACAGAAAGGAAAGCCATGCTGAGAGTGATGGAATGGTGGAGAGAGTCGCTGAAATCCAGAAGAGTGCTCCATCTAGGCGGGCCTGGACCTGGAATCACAGAGTCTCTCTGCCTGTCTGGGAATCAGAGCCGACTCTGCGACATCCCTGCTCCCAGTCTGGAATTCAGGAGACCCCAGGTGTCGTAGTCTTGGACATATCCTGTCAGCTCTGGGTCTCTCATTCCATATCTGGGAAAATGACTTGTGGGCATTGGCTTCGTAGCAAAATTCTTCGGCTGATTAAACTCCACTGCCAAACAAAAACACACACTGGAACGATCAGCGCAACCTCGTCAAGTTAGGACACGAGATTTAGATTGGAGTCGAGAAAGGACCGCAGTCTACTAGCAAACAGCAGCAGCAACTACACTTTAAACGGTTCCTTTCCCTTTAGACGGAACTTTGTATTCACTGATTTTTAAGGAATTATTTTATTTCAAACCCCGTTAAATATGAAAAATCACTCAATCCATAAACACATGCACTATTTCATACAATCCTCTCAACAACCTCATAAAACGTACAAATTTTAAAGTTCAGCTTCGAACCGAACCATTGAATTTGATTTGGTTCTTGTCCCATTCGATTTGCAACCAGAATCAGGGAAAGAATGGAGCTTGTGAACTGAGGCACCCCT
Source organism: Hystrix cristata (assembly GCA_004026905.1). Classification (NCBI taxonomy): domain Eukaryota; kingdom Metazoa; phylum Chordata; class Mammalia; order Rodentia; family Hystricidae; genus Hystrix; species Hystrix cristata. The sequence continues at coordinate 108,392 of PVJO010000215.1, forward strand.
GTACAGGACTGTGCAATTCACTTTATCAAAGAAGAAATCAAGGCTAAGAGGAGCCAAATTAATTTCTTCAGGTCAAATACCAGTAAGTGACATACTTTTTATTTGTGAAAACCTTTATCTTCATGGAGATTTGTGTACTTGTTATGAAAGAACAAATTTATCTCTTTGGCTTCCTGACCACTATTAGGTAAAACAGATAGCATTTGCTCAAAGGACTAGGCCTAGTTTATGGGCAGGATAGAGTTATACGAGTTAGTTTTCCAACTCACTGTAGAAGTTCAAGGACTCAAGTCCTTTGTCCTTTGAAGAAGCAACTTGCTACAAATGCATTGGAAAGAGCCAAAGTTTCAGCTGCAAAGAGGAAACTCAAAGAGAAATGTGGCTCTCTGTGTATGGGGAGATGTCCCTGTGCTATTACTGAGAACCAAGCAAACTTGCCACTTCTATTCTTCCGAAATAGATATTCCTGTCAAAGGCTGCAAGCCTTCAAAATAGTTCTATTAATAAAATACATTTATCCCCTAGGAAGAGCTTCACCTTAAGAATTAATACTTTCTTATCAAGATTTCTTTGACAATTACCCTGGAGCAAGACATGAAATAGGGGCCTGAGCAGAAAGAAGCTTAGCTTTACGTCTTATGATTAGACACACTGAGAAAAGTGGTAAAGCTCAGTTTCTTTCTTCACCATTGCATTTATTAAGTTTGATCATTTAGACTTAAGTTTAGGATCTGTACAGTGCAAATAAAATAATTTGATCTCTGTGACAGTGAAGTAGGCTAGCTGGTTATAGACCAGTGCCTCCACTGAGAAAAACTAGAAATGCTAAGGAGACTGAACAAAGGAAATGTTGTTTGAAAGCCTCAGACAGTTACCAAGGCAGTGAGAACATGGGAAGCTAGGAGCTTGGAAAATGGAGTCACAGAGTTCTGTGCCCAGCACTCTTTGCTATTTCCCCCCATGATATAACTTGCAATGTTCAAGCTGCCATTAAGAGGCTGAGTGGCTGAACCAGGCTTCACATAGTCATATAAAGGCTTGAGGGACAATATTAGATTTAAGGTACACCAAGGAGAATGGGCCCAGGTAGAAATAGCAGACTTTAAATTTAAAAAAAAAAAAAAGAAAAAAAGAAAAAAGAAAAACACTGTAATATAAGTAGAGAGGCAACTGGGAAGAGATCTGCCTTCACAAACTCTGTAACCAGCTTCTCATGGGCTCAATTCATAATTGTACTGAACTGATCTTTCCATACCCCGTATCTGTCTCTCAGAAATAAATAAATTCTCACTGGAGAAAAACAACACTATTCAGAGCCTCACATTTTCTCTAGAATTTTTGTATCCAATGTCAGGTATGAAATATCATGTGGCATAACAAACCACAAGATCAAATACTCCCAAATCCAATTAACCACTCAATCAGTTACAGAGTTATAAGAGACCCAGAAATGGGAATTATTAGTCATGGACTTGAAAATACCAATCACATTTAAAGACATTAGAGAGAAAATGGGTAATTTTAGCAAAGAACTGAAGACTAGAAAATAGAATCAAATGAAAATTCAAGGCTGAAATACACGCTAGCCTAAACTAAAGATTTAATTAACGTAAGATTAGATACAACTGAAGAGATGGTTCATAAAAGAGAATGAGACAGCAGGAAAATATATCAAATGCTGATGAAAAGGTCACACATTAAAGTTAAGTACTCATATAAAAGCAAGGATTCCACAATGAATTAAAAGTATGATGACAAGAAACACATATCAAATATATTAAATATAAGTGCCCAGAGAATTTGTCAAATAAAGAAATGGGGAAAGCACATAACACAAGTATTAATCCTAAAAGAGGGTACATGTTTACCAATGCCAAGTAAATTAGACTGTAGAGCAAGAAACGTTATGAAAATACAGTTTTAAAATGAACAAAGTGTGTTTTCAGGAAGATGTAAAAACTCTAAATTTATATTTATCAAATAAATTAACCACAAAAGTAGATGAAAAAATTAACAAAATTACAAGTAAAAAATAAAGGGACAATTTCACAACCATCATGGGAAGTGGATTTTGTTTGTTCATTTGTTTTTTAGGTACCAGGGATTGAATCCAGGCCCTCTGCACTGAGCTACATCTTCAGCCCTTTTTAAAAATATTTATTTACTTATTCATTCATTCATTTTGGAAACAGGGTTTCAGTAAGTCACTAAGTTGCCCACATTGGGACTGTAGGTATTCACCACCACACCTAGCACAGTGTGGAGTTTTAACACATCTCTTGTAAGTAAAAGAAGCACACGACAAAAATAAAAATGTAATATATTTGAACAAAATGATTAGCAAATTTGATAATACACACATATACAAATGAAGACTATTGCTCATGAGTACTGCAGATATTGCACAATACAGAACATTCACCTACATTAAACATAGGCTACAAAGCAAGTGTTAATAAATTTGGAAAGATGAATTAGGCCAAGTAAATTCTCTGACTGGGATGGAATTGCCTAAAATTGTTAACAAAAGATAAGTAAGAAATAAAAAAAAAGAAAAAAAAAAGAAAAATCCTTAACTGCTTAAACATTAAGCAATTTATGTCTGAACAACTCAAGAGTCAAAACAATCACAATAGAAAGTAGAAAAAGTCTTGGAGTAGATGATTATGAAGATGTAACATCAATAATTTAAAGGGAAATATATATCCTTAAATGAATGTGTCAGAAAAGAAAGAAGGCTAAAAATCAGAAATTTAACTATCCATTTTAAGAAATTTAAAACACAGCAAGTAAAACTAGACAAAGTAGAATGAAGGACTTAGTAGAAAGAACAAAAGGTAATGAAATCAATGAAAAATACATTAAAATAATCAACAAAGATGAAACTTGTTTGAGAGGACTTACAAAATGATACACTCTGTGGAGAGGACAGAACTGAGACTGCTCAAGAGAAAATCAGACACCAAATTACAGTACCAAAATGAAAAAGGGGTCATTAAAATAATGTCTAAAAAGTGGAAGAAAGGATATTATGAAAAATTCTATGCAAATAAACTTGACAATTAAGTCTAATTTTTAAAATTCCTGAACAACACAACTCAACAAAACTTAACTTAGATATACTAAAAATATAATAGTCCTATATTTTAAGGAAATTAAATCTGTAATTAAAAATCTTCTCACAAGCTAGACTCCAGACCTGGAAAGTATTAGCCATGAAAATTTCTAAACATTTAGGAAATAGCACTAATCTTAAATGAAATCTTTCAAATGACAGTAAAAACAAAAATTTCCCAACTTCTTTAATGTGGCTTGTAAAATTTAACACTGATAGGACAAGAGAATTACCACAAAGAAAAGTTCCGGGACAATCTTTTGTATAAGTACAAAACTCAAAAATTTTAATCAAATATTAACTAATCAATTCTGTATTTACAATCAAACTGGATAAATGCCAGGAATACTAGTTGCTTTGATGTGTAAAATACCGGGATAAATATTTTCAAAATATATACATCAGATCTAGAACTGTTACCAAAAATACACAACAACACAATATTCCTGAAATTTCAACAATAAAAAAACTCAATTTAAAAAATGGGCAAAAGATTCGAACAGTCACCTCTCTAAAGAAGACAGACAGAGAGTAAATAAGCATATGGAAAGATGTTCAACATCATATGTCATTAGGGAATCGCAAATTAAAACACAAGGAGATACACTACACACTTGCTAGAATGGCCAAGAACACTGACAACACCAAATGCTGCCCAAGATGGAGAACAACAGGAGGTCTTATGCACTGCTGGTGGGAATCTAAAATGGCACAGCCACTTTGGGAGAACAACAAAAGACTCTCCTACCCTATGATCTAGCAACTGTCCTCCGTGGTAGTTATTCAAATGAATTAAAAACTTATGTACACACAAAAGCCTGTGTATACAGGTGTTTATAACAGCTTTATTAATGAGCCGCCAAACACGGACGCAATCAAGATGTCCGTCAGTAGGTAAATACATAAACATACTATTGTGGTACATCCAGACAAGTAATATTATTCAGCACTAAAAAGACATGCAGGAAAATTGAATGAGTATTTATAAGTGAAAGACATTAATGTGAAAAGACTCCAAAAACTGTAGGATTCCAACTACATCATATTCTGGAAAAGGTAAAACCATGGCTTAGAGTCAGGAAAGGGACAAATAGGCAGAGCAAACAGGATTTTTAAGACAATGAAACTATGTCTGATACTATAATAGTGGATTAATGTTATTACACATTTACCAAAACCTATAAAATGTATAGCGACCAAGGTGGAACCCAGGGTAAACAACAAATTTTTGGTAATAATGACGGGTCAGTCTAGATTCTTCAGTTACAGCATTGTGGGAGGCTGTGCATATGAGGGGAAAGGGGTACATGGGAACTCTTGGCATTTCCTGTTCAATTTTGCAGGAAACCTAAAATTTCCTCCCATAATAAAGTCTATTTAAAAACCAATGCCATCTACCACATTAATAGAATAAAGAAGAAAAAGCAAATGATCAACTAAACATGCACAAAGTATTTGCTTCAAGACCACAAGTTAAAAAATCTAAGAGGACTTTCCTAACTGATAAAGGGTAGCAATAAAAATACCACAGCAATCATTAAACGTCAGTAGTGAAATTAAACTCTAAGACTTAACAGAAGATGAGAATTTTTTTCAATGAAATTTCTAGTCAACATTTTATTACAAGTTCAAGACAACACTACGTGGTAAGAAAAGAAATAAAATATAAGAATTAGAAGGAAATGATTCGCAGAGGTGATATTTTGCATATAGTAAACTAGAAAAATAAAACTCTAGCCAGGTGTAGTGGTGCACACCTGTAATCCCAGCTACTTAGGAAGCTGAAGCAAAAGGACCATAAATTCCAGGCCAGCCTGAGCAATTCAGTGAGACCCTGCCTCAAAATAAAAAAACAAAAAAGAAACCCCTATAAATTCTTAGGATGGATAAATGGATTTAGCAAGACTTCTGGCTTCAAGAATAGCACAGGAAAATTGTTTCTATCTATATACTATCACCAAACATAAGCAAATGAAATGATAATAGCATGTTAAAAATTATATATATATATGATTTAATCTAATGAAATATGTGAAAGACTTCCACACATACACACATATACACATACAGAAAATCTTGAAATCTTACTGAGATAAACAGAAGACCTTAAATAAGTGGAAGGCTGCCCCACGTTCATAGAATAGAAGACATCAAACAGCAAACATGACAATTCTCCACAAGTTCTCCTATACATTCCAAGTAATTCTAATAAAAATCACATCATTTTTTTAGTGTTGTTACTATTATAAAAACATAAAATAATTCTAAAATTTGCAGATGTATTAGAGCCAAGAATATTCAATATAATCATGAAACATTAGTAGATATTAGGACTTACAAAGCTGTAGTCATTAAGAGATTGACCCAGAAGACAGACTCTTACAAATGACACAGAGAGAGTCCAGTACAAACTCACACATACTCAGACAACAAGTTTATGATGAAGGAAGTAAGGAATGAAACATTATTTCGGATACGGGAAAAAAAAAAACCTCTTGACACTTTATTGCACATCACGCATAAAAACAAATGCCAGGTATGTTGTAGTTATAAATACAAATGTAAAATATAAGATTTCTAAAGGATAAAACAGAAGGATACACTCTTGCCTTAGTCACTCTTCTTGTGGCTAGGACAAAACACCAGGCACCTGTAACTTAAAGGGGGAGAGGCTTATTTTGGCTCATATTTCTGGAGTTTTAGTCCTCTGATGGTCAGCAGCATGTCAGAAGGGCCTGGGGGAAGAAAGTTGCTCACCTCATGGTGGCCAGAAAGCAGACAGAGAAGGGAGGAGCCAAGGATGGAGATATACTCTTCCAAGTCAGGCCCCCAGTGACCCGCCTCTTCCAAACAAGGCCACATCTCCTGACAGCAAGTCAGCTACACAGCAGAACTCCCATTACTCAAACATCTTCCACAAGCCCCACCTCTGAGCCCATGAGACTTCGAAGGACATTCCAGATTCAAAGCACAACTCTCATCACCTTTGATTAGACAAAGGTTGCCAAAACAAGACTTTAAGAAGACCATATAGAAAAAAGAATACTACACTCCAACATAAAATATTACATAATTTCAAACAAGAACACGACCAAAGAAAAAAATAATGTGTACTATATGCTCCCACTAATCTAAAATTTAAAGGCAAGCAAAACTGATCCACAGCATTAGAAGTCTGAATATTGGGTACCTTTGGGGAGGAAGAAAGAGTAGCACCCAGGGTGAGATATAAGAGAAGTGACAATGAGGGTACCAGTAATATTATTTTTTCTCCAGTAGCTTGTGAATATTCATAAAGTTGTATGTCATAATTTGTGCATTTTTGTAGGTATGCCACAGTTCACCTTAAAAGTTTATTTAAAAATAAGTGGACAAGTATCAAGAGAATACAAAGCATATAGTACAGTACCAAAAAGCCTTCTCTTTAGCAGGATAAAAGGCACCCAAAAGATATGCTAATACAACAAACATGAAAGAAGAATCTCGCCATTTTTCCATGTGCCAATCAGAAAGAATGATCTAGAGAAGAATTAGTTAAAAATATGTATCAAGCAGGTGTGACTCAGGCTGGAACTGAAGTAGACAGTTACCAAACTGTATCTAGGGAGATCAAATTGTTGATGGATTCTGTAATTTCCCAGCTAATCCCACTGAGCCAGAAAAAAATATGATATGTTACCAAAATTAACCCACATAGGCAAGTCAGGCAAGAAGAATACACCCAGTAGGATTATTCAACTCATTAGTGAATGAAATGCTTACGACCCACCACCCACACTATGCTTCCTTTATCAGAGATATCTTGTACCTAACATATTATCACTGCCAGAAGACAGAAACGCAAGAATGGATAGTACGAAGATACACAACTACACCATACACACACACACACACACACACACACACACACACACACACACACAGAGCCATGCATATTTCTCCAATTATTCCCTGAACATAAGCCAGTAGGCTAAGCACTGGAGGAACAGAGGAGAACAGAAGAAATAAGTATGCAACTTCCACCATGGATGCAGAAGTATTATTAAGATCACTTGATGTTTATCTCAGGGATTATTAAATTCCGACACATGGACCTGTTAAATAGAGGCACTGAAGTTGTTCGTCAGAATTGTGGGGGTTTTTGCATTTGTTTGTTTTTGCTTTTACTTTTGGTTAGAAGGTGCACAGTGATATTGTAAAACATATCTTCCAGGTGATTCTGGACTCTCCACAAACCATAAACACGGGTTAATAATTTATTCATTACAATTACATTGTAACAGGGCAGTGTGGTAGCCAAAAACTTCTAAAGATCGACACAAAAAGATTAAAGGATTTAAATGATTTGCTGAAGGCCACCTGATGAGTGGTAGAGGTGAGGCTTGAATTGAGTGTATTACTCCCTTAGAATCTCTGAAAAACACTTCGTATATTATCCATGTAAGACCACACCAGGACAAGGATAGCATGAGTCCATGAGGTATTACATCCCATTCTAGCACAAGGTCATTTGAGTGCTTTCAGAGAATCACACACCTTCCCTTCCTGAAATGTCTACCCTCCTCTATTATTAGTTTAATAATTTGACTTTTGTCTTCCCAGCACTTGGATGGTAGAAGGTGCATGCGACTCAGTCATTACCTGCCCTGATTGGAAGAAGCTGCCCCAATGTGAGTGTTAACACATGTAAGCAGATTAGGATCCCACATTTCCATCTGCCTTTTTACAAAGCCACCCTAGCATGAGGCTTGCAGCTGGATTCAGGATTCCTCAAGGAGCCCCCAGGAGAACAAGACACGAAGTCAGCCTTCACGAAGCCTGTGTCAGCGCATCTCGTGCACTCGGGAACATGTGGCATTCTGAGCTGTGATGTGCAGTAGAGGACAGCCAGGCTGACAAAGTGTGGGAAGCATATGCCAGGGGTGGGGCCTCTAGCTGTGTCAGGAATGCACGCACATATGGTGACAATAATATGCAGGGGATATTATCCTATTAATCTTTCTTTCTCAGAAAAATTCGTACACATATACATACTCCAGAAAAAGATTAGAGAATGTTTATATGGAAACTGGTATTAGATATCACCTAGTCCATCACTTGTGCCCATGTTATAGAAGAAACCGAAGCCCAGAACATATGGGACAACATATGTTCAAGGTCACAAAGATAGACCCAGGAGTGAGAATCTAAGAATCCTTGTTTCCAGTCTAGAGTTCTTCCCTCCATATCAAGGTACTTCTCAAAGTATCTGAGTATCCAGCCTTATCTCCCTTTCTCTAGGTGGATCTGAAGCTCTTCTGGCTGGAGAGCCCCTGGGTAGGTCTTGAACATGTCATGAGAAAGAGAAGTCAGACTCTGGACTGTCTTAATATCCACCCTTGGCCCTAAGATTCGAATGGAGCCTTAGACACTCCAGAAAAGAGCAGAAATCAGCCAGCTTTAGAAAACCAGAAGGTCCCCAGACCAACCTCTTGAAAACATGCACAACTGATCCCTCCAGCAAAGAAACAAGGTTACTACAAAGGCCAAGACACATGGAGACAGCTGGAGACACTTGCACTTCCCACCAACAGACTCCCAGGAGAGAGGGAAGGGCCTGTATTTGGGCAAAGAAAGCTGGTGGGTTGCACATGTCTAGTACGAATCCTTCAGGCCCCTGCCAAAGAACCAAGGGCTTAGACATCCCACCCTCCTTTTCTGCACAGACATAACTTCTAACGCCTGTTTTCGCCTTACCATCCTGAAAGTAAGTCTCCAAACCAAAATGAGACTCCTGTCTTAAGCAGTTCTTAGCACATGCTTTCCACTGTTTCTTATTGAGGCACTGCGTCTTAGTCAGCCCTGACCTTGAAAACCCTCTCAGGCATTAATGGCAGATGTGCCCAAGACTTTCAGAGGCCCGAAGTGGGGCTACGAGCTGAGCCAGGGATGGACCAGTTTTCCCAGTGCTCTGCACTGTAGACACAGAAGTAGGGAACACAGAGGAGTCAGTCTCTTCCATTTCCTCTGTTGCTTAAGTCTCTGAAGCGTCTTCCCACGGCCTTCTTATCCCAGCCTTCCACCAGAACTCCAGCCTACATTATTCTCCTCCATGTCTGAACTCTGAATCTATTCTTAGTGTACAAAAAAAGCTTGTGTTGCCTTATATTCACATTATTACTGAGATCCTGAGGTCTTCAACAGACTGCTGATCCTTCAAAATCCAGACCAAGTGTCATGCTCTCTGCAAAGCCTTCTTCCACACCATAACTAGGAGTGCTCGGCGGTCCAGAGCTCCCAACAGTCTGTGGTCACACGTCTATGTAGACTATCACACCTGACACTGTCCCGCACCACAGCATGGACCTCAGCAGATGCCCATCTCCTCTGCTGAACTGGATGAATTTGTCTGCCTCTTTTTGTCTCTGGCCCAGGTCTAGCATGTGGTAAAAATCACGGTAAATATTGGATGGAGAGAAGGAAGGGAAGACGTCAGTGCCTTGAAGTGTCACAACTTGATAACACGTGGTTTCCTGTTTTAGGTATTTGTTGTTTCGTTTTGCAGCTCTGTTATTCCAATAGAGCCTCTATTTTTTTTTAATTCCATGACTATTAATGAGTCCTTATTCGAGGAATAACATCCGTGTTATATTGTACTGTTCACAGAACTCGTAGATATGATACTGCAAAGTCGGAGCCGATGTCCTTCTGAAGGATGAGGAGTTTGACACTCAGACAACTTAAAAACATCAGGTCCAAGTTCACGCGCCTAGTGCCCAACAGAGATCAGACACACCGGCAAGCAGAACCCGGCAGTTGAGAGCTTGGGACCCTGTCACACTGCTGGTTAGCAGCCCTTCGTGCCTCTCCCCAGTCCTGTGCTTGCAGGAGAGTTGTTTTCACTGTGTTTCACGGGCCTTCTACGTAAAATGCTGTTAATATTGTGTTAGCGTCATAAGGTCTCGTCACGATCACGTAAAGTAATCAGCTGAAACTTAAAGAGCTTGGAAAATTCCTTTCCAGGGCAAATATTCAGTAGGTGTTGCAGCTCATATTTGTTTATTTAGCTATATTCAGTCTACATTTATTTAGCTGATACTGTGTGCCAGGCTCCAGTTCAGGCACTGGAGATAGGACAGTAACACAGACACGAACTCCTGACCTCAAGAGCATACTCTTCTGCAAGGCATGGACCACAGTAAGTAAAACAGAAAACTTTATAGCATTCTTGAGTTAGAGAATTGGGTGGCAATGTGGATCTGGACCTTATGGAAAAGTCACAGCTGAAAGATAAAAGTGGTGGTGTCCGTGGAAAAGAGGTGGTGAAAGATTCCAAAATGGCTGGAATTGTTGAAAAGAGAGAAGAGGTTCAAACAAAAAGTCATGAGAAAAGGTCACAATTAGGGGACAGGAGAGAAAAGAAAAAGAGCAGACAGAGATATGGGAGATACATCAAGAGACGGCAGGGAATCTGGGGGACAAGAGGGCTCGGGGTAAACATCAGAAGTCACCCAAAAGAGCCAAGAAGGCAAGGACTGTGAAGCAGATGCTGGATCCCCAGGCAGGACAGCAGGATTATGGAGCCATGAGGAAGGAATGAAGGGCACAAGGAGGGAGGACGGAGGGAGAGAGAGAAAAGAGATGCAACAAAGTTTAAAAAGCTTTTTTTGTTTAATTTTTTTTTAATTTTTGAATTGAGTCTTGCTAAGTCACTAAGTTTCCCAGGCTGGACTTAAACTTGTGATGTACCTGCCTCAGCCTCCCACAGTGCTGGGATTACAAGTGGGCACCACCATGTCCGGCTCTAAAATTCTCACTGGCAGCAAAAGAAAAAGATGGCATGAGGCAGAAAAAGGAGGGCAACTGCACGAAAGATGCTGCCAGGGCTGGGAGATGGTGGATATTTGAGGGCATAGGGGCATCATAGAAGGATCAGAGCCGTTTTTGAAGACACATGGTTCAGGGTCTTACAGTCTTGGGATGTGGCATCATTCCTTATTAAATTTCCCTCCACTTTTTCCTCAAAAAAGTATTCTGTGTTGGGGCATCCTTATTTATATGTATAGCCACAAGCCACCATCTCATCTAGAAAGAGCAGAGTCCTGCGTGGCAGAGACATGAATTCTTTTTGTGTCCTTCTCACCTGCTGAAAAATGTTGAGTATAGACATTATAGTATATTCCAACTGTATGGGCTTAAAAACCAATGGCATGCAGGCAGGGTAACCCTATGACCAGGAACCAAAAAACACACACAGTTGTGAGCCTCCCTTCCTAAACTCTTCTATATGCAGAGCCCATCACCTCTTCTGAGACACTGTGAGGGCACAGAGTCCTTCCTCCCCAATCAGAAGCAAAAGAGAAGATTAAATGAAAACGCAACAGAAGAAAAGATAAAATGATGACTGAAGATTTGTTCCAGGCCAATGACTGTACAATTTGGAGAGCAAACCACAATCAAGGGTCTCTGAACAAGCATCTTCTGAGCCAGTGCTCCAAAAGAAAGCAAGGTTTTTTTGTTTGGCTTTTTTTTTTTTCTTTTAATGCTCTCAGGCTGGATTTTTAATTCCAGACCTCCAGCTGGTAAGTCAAATAAAATTTGGGAAATGTTCAAAATTTTGAGAGAACTCAAGAGTAATTTGGTCTCATCAAAACCAAACGCAACGATTGGCAGACAGAGACCAGAGACTTGTAAATGTACCAGGAGGTATCCCCACGGCGCTCCAAGATTTTACAAACATTCTCCATTCCCTCAGTGGATTTCTCACCAAGTGAAGGCCAGAGCCTCCACGTGCTTCCCATCACTGTCCCGCTGTTGCTGCCTGGCAAAATTCTGCCCTGGTTACATTTGTCATGCCTTCAAAGTGGCCCACCCCAATAGAGCTCAGGAGACTCAGGCAAACCTCTACAGTCTGGGGCAGACTTCCAGAGATTATGGATCCTGTCAGGGACGTAGATCCATCCCTTGCCTATGGCTCCCTGGCCTTTACTTTTCTCTACTTCCACTCTCTACTCCTGGAAAATGGTCATCAGCAACATGATAATGAATGTGCTTTGAGGTCCCTTGGTGGGCAACATTCTATCTATGCCATAGTAGAATTTTGGCCGTTAGAATGGAATCTTAGAACCCAAAGCATTTTAAAAATAGTGAAGGATTTATTCAAAGTAAAATAGGAATGCTGCTTTAGAGAAATGATGTAGTTGACATTAGGTAAGCACATTCAACCCAAGGAACCCATGAAATATAGCTTTCATGTGTGTGTAATCATCCTAATTATGTTAGATTTTTCTAAAAAACATCACTTGCACAGACCCAGCACTGGTCAGAGTGTGGCAGTTAAAATCTCAGCAAATGATGCAGGCTGGCGGGATGCGTACGTCTGGATGAAATCTGACCTGATCCAATGACTCTGGACCGCCACTGTGAAGACGGTACACTGCATCTGTCTCTGCCGTGTGCTACTGAAATAGCATGGCAGGTGGGCAAGAGAGCAGGCTCACCCTTCACGCAACCCTGTCACACCGTCAGACCAAGATCAGCCAGCATTTTTCTTTCAATCTTTTCTAATGAAATGATATTCAATACAGCAATGCATCAGTACACTAAAATTTTATATCAGTGTTATTTTTGAGTGTGAAAACCAAGGAAAACCAGGTCAATGACAAACATCTCCCTCAGGAATTGCATTTCTTGCTCCAGTCCCCTTCCTCTTCTCCCTGCACCTGCCCATGGAGTGAAGCCAGAGTGAACTTTCTAAAATGCCAATCTGATGTTTTAGCTCATCGAGTTTAAAACCCTTTGGTGATTTCTCCAAGACCGTATGACATAGTGTCCACGCTTGAAGTTGGCATACAAAGTTCATAACTGCTCACACTACTCACCTCTGCTATCATCTGCCCTAGCAGTCCTGATGCTCCTCTCTCTTCCCCACCATAATCTCTGGCCAGACTAAAGTCCAGTGCCTCCAACACACCACAGCTTGTCCTCTTCTCCATCACATGTGTTGTTCTTCCCAATGTGAATGCTCTTCCCACATTTTTCCCTTGTCCACTGTGATACAACTGTCAGGTCTCAGCTTCACTGTTACTTCCTTCAGGAAATCTTCCTCAGTCCTTGTCTGACACTGGATTTCATGTTCTTCCACATGTCCTTTCCACTCTTCAGGTCCATGATAAACCTCTTAATGTAATGAGTGGCTAACATAAATCTTTCCTGGCCAGCACATGTGAGCACATAATAAATGCTCGTTTTAGTGCTGTTAGTACATATGGGAAATGCCAAAATTAACTATGTACTTATATTCATATTTAAATAGACTAGTATATACTCAATAAATTAATGGCGACTATATAACACAAACAACTTGTGTTCATGTTTATCAAAAGAGCAAATCAACATTGTGCATTTTCAGTGTGATCACACAACTACACCCCAAAATACATGCACTGAAATAAGAAGTTTAGGAATAAAGTTAACATATTAACAGTGGATTTGAGGGTGTATTAGAAATATGAATAACTTTTATCTCATAATATTAATTTTCTAAAGTTTATACAATAAATATTTTAGAACAGAAAATACAATTAAAAAGATAACACTGATAATTTCTAACCTCAAAATAAAATATCCTCATCACAAAAAAATATAACATCATTTAAAAGCTCAAATGAAAAGAATATGGAAGTCATCGATAATTTCACCACTAATATGTGTATAGCAACTGCCCAGCCTGTGTGTGTGCATGTGCGTGCACACGCGCATATATGTATTTATCTACAAACCACCTGGACAAGTTGCACAACGTGGCAAATGGAATGAAATCAAACTATGAATTCTGGGTCCTTTTGGAGTCTTCACATAGTAGTAACCAGAGGCAAATATTACTTCTTTGTTTTACTTCCATCGTTCATTCATCCATCCACCCATTCATTCCTAAAATGACTGTGACACTCAGGGAGTATGTAAACCACTCCCTGAGGAAGTGTGAAAAGGGAGTATCCTCTTCATCCTCCAAGAGCAAGAAAGGAAAGATTGCCTGGCAATGGAGAGGTATGCAGACTTTCAGAACACAGCAGGAGTCCTGGAGCCTTCAAGGAGAAGAAAAGCAAACCAAAAAGGCAAACAAGAAAGCCAAAATTCAGAAGTACTTGTAAAAGGGCAGGCAAAATGCTGGGCAGACTGATCCTCAAACACTCCAGCTCTTGTTTTGTCAAAATTATATTGGCAGGAATAATCTATTTTTCTGGATCCATTCTGTTTTTAAATAAAGTTCACTGTGGAGAATTGTGACTAGAGAGCAGGACTGGGCAAAGGTAAGCATTTTATCTGGTTGGGCTACCACTTTACACCTCTCTTCTTACTTTTACCAAGTCTCCACCAAGTCTACCCAGGTCCACTGATTTCCATACGTCTCTGTTGTACACAGGCAGCATCACGAGTGTGCACTGGTGGACCAGCCCTACACCTAAAGGGCCACAGAATCAGAAACATCTTTCTATCCTTCTATACTCTGAGCCTTTCTCAAGCACAGACTCAACAAACCCAATCATTCTACATCTTCCTTTCTTGAAATCATGATCCTTACAGGCGCTGGTTAAAAAAAAAAAAGTAAAGGTTAGTTGAGATAAAACTGGGAGGAGTAGGCAAACTTGCTATGATTTTGAAACTATGTTCCTCTCATCTATAATATGGCAGAGGATAACTGACTAATTATATCTAGAAATATAATTTAATTAGATCCAGCTCTGCTCATTTAACATTCTGTGATTAACATATTGCCCTTAATAGGAATGCCTGAAAGATCATATTTTAATGCAAAACAAATGTTCTAACATAGGTCTGCTTATAAGGGTAGTTAAATAGAGAGATTGGCCTGGCACATATGAAATCATTCATTGAGTTCAGTCAACTACAAGCAAGATAGATTGAATAAATAGAAACATCTAGGATTTAAAGACAGACAGACAACATTGACTCTTGGTCATCAGCTAGCTGTGGGATATGACACATACCTGAATCTCTTTCATGGCTCTTCTTACTCATCTCCAAAATGAGAATGATCTTAAAATCTATTATTTAAGGTTGTTGTTCAGCTGAATGAAATAATCACATAAAGATTAGCTACTTTAACTAACCAAATCTCTAGGTTGAAGAGGACTTAGGAGTTATTCTTGCATTGGATTAATACTGGACCTAATATCTCTGAACACATGTATTTATTTGTTCTTCTACCAAGTTCCCCCACAATGTTTATTCCTTAACCCATTTTGATTTTAGTTTAGTATGTGTCCAACTCTTCTGTACATCCAAAACTCTGAAGTCTTGATTGAGTAAGAAAATCAATAAAGAAAGAGTGGTTTTAAGATTGTTACATTATTTAAAAGCAAATAGGAGGGGGACTGAGAGATGGATGGAAGGGGGAGGAAAGGGAGGAAGAATAAAAAGTATTAAGATGTGTTATGCACAGGTACCAACTCCCCACAATGAATAAAATCAGTATGTATTGTAAATGTGTACTAATAAAAATTTTTTAAAAATTAAAAAATCAGATAGCAAGAGGATAGGACTGAGTCTTCCTATACCTTGAACAGGTATCTGCTCCCTTCTCCCTGCTCCCTTCGTCTTCTCCTTCCTCCCTGGTAAACTTGGGTTGAGCTGCACACTCCCCTTGTGTGCACCGTCCAACCGCTACAACCCAACGACAGCATCTGGCTGGTCCATAGCTCTGCATTCCTGTCCTTTCTACTTGCATATGAGCTTTTTACAGACATGTACTGAAGCTTATTTATGGGCATTCAATACAAGTTTGGGGATGGATGGATCAAAGGATAGATGAATGGTCAGATGGTGAAGAAGGAAGATGACTGGGAGAATTATAGCTCAACTGTACCGAGAACTTGATCAATTCTGTAGCTTTTCTTTCTTCAAATATTAAAGTTTTTTCCCCTTAAATATAGGTAAAATCAAAGTCAATCATCAGAAACTTTCGAGCAGGCTCTACGAACCCAATAATAATTGCTTCACTTTTTACTTCAGAAATCTGGGGTTAGGAATTTAGCTCAGTGGTTAGAGTGCTTGCCTAGCAAGCATAAGGCCCTGAGTTCGATCCCAGCACCAAACAAAACAAAACAAAACAAAACCCAAATTTGGTCCTTCTGTTACCAAGTATGTCTCCTTTTTATAAGGGAGACACTCAGTGTCACAATAGATAAGAGGGCATCTGACCCAATCCAAACTAAATGGATCCTGTGCCTCCATGCAGGGCAAATGTCATAGCCAACTCCACTGGCATGACTGCCACTGAGGCATGGCAGGGGAGAAGAACCACTGTGATCACCTTTTAACCTCTCCAGAGAAATTGTCTATTCAACCACAAGAATGTAAAAGTCTGGAACGTTCTTCGTCAGAATATGAGATGCCCAACAAATACAAGGGGTGATCAAATACATGGTGTGCGTTAAAAAAAAAAAAAACTTATAATAGTAAAAGACATATTGCCACTAATCCCCTGAAAAATATTTATAAAACACTTATCCCATCGTTTTTGCCACTTTCAGAAGCAATTCTGGAAGTCTTCTTTTGTGTATTTATGAGATGAGATCAAAATATGGTGAATACTGCTGCTGTCTTGTAAAAACATTGTGCTATGTTCTTATCCACTTTATTCATGCATCTGGCACGATGTGAGTTTTGACTCATTCACAAAGTCAAAATGACCTTGAAAACTTAACATTTTGAGTCACCGCAGAATATTGAGGCAGCCATAACAGCACAAAGACACTCACAAAAGAGGACTTCCAGAACTGTTTTGGAAAGTGACAGGAATGATAGGATGGGTGTGTCCAAGTGAAAAGAGTATTTTGAAGGAGACCAATGGGACTGTATCTTTTATTAGAGTAATAATTTTTAATTTAAACATCCACTGAAGTTTTTTTAATCATACCTTATATCTACAACTGGCTATACATCTCCTTCCTATTTCATTAATATAATCCAAATGAGCTGGTTTTTATCAAGTGTATTAGTCTGCTTTCTCACTGCTGAGATCCAGTAATGAACACCTACAACTTAAAGGAGAAGAAGCTTAATTTGACTCATGGTTTCAGGAGACTCAGTCCATGGTTAGCTTGCTCTAAGGCAGAAACATTGTGATAGAAAGGTGTAGGAGAGCAAAGATGCTTAGTTCATGGTGGATGGGAAGCAGAACAGAGAAACGGTGGCTAAGAAAAAGGGATGAGGAAACAGACATAGACCCCGAGGTCATGCCTCCATGATCCAGCTAGATAAACCAGAAGTGTGATTTACTAATCCCCTGGGTAGATCCCAAAGCCAGTCATGTTGACAATCCACATTACCTGTCAGATCATGCCACCTCAATTTTTCTGTAAGGCACTTAAAGCATAAGAAAA
Organism: Hystrix cristata; assembly: GCA_004026905.1. Classification (NCBI taxonomy): domain Eukaryota; kingdom Metazoa; phylum Chordata; class Mammalia; order Rodentia; family Hystricidae; genus Hystrix; species Hystrix cristata. The sequence goes on from PVJO010000215.1 coordinate 125,894, forward strand.
TACAAGAGTTCATAAAAACATCTCTATAATACATCTTTCCTGTACTGCTCTTGATATGGATCAAGGTGGGATCTGATGAAGATGCCACTTAAACCTTTTCTCCCTTCCTGCATGAAGTAAAAGATGGCAATGTAGCATAAAAACCAGCATATTTTCTTTCCGCATGTCAAGTTAATATCCCAGGATGTGTGGCCTTGTGCACAGCCATCCTTTCCAGAATGACATTCACATTTCCCAAATTCATCAGCTCAACACATCTCCAGATTTTAAATAGAGAACATATGCAGATGCAAATGAGCTCTCCGAGCCCTTCCTGCTAGTTCCCTTGGCGGACAATGTGTAGATTAGCCTCAATCCCTAAATGGTCAGTTAAATGCAAGGACATTTAAGAAGTGGCATACTTTTGGATTTTATGACCATTTAATGAAATTATAATTTCATTAAAACAAAACTGAACAAAGAAAAGTCTAAGGTTATCCTCACAAACACAATTTCAGGAGGTTGAGGGTCAGAGTAAATGGTGGGGGAGCTATAGCAAGAGAAGGAGAGGAAAAAATAAAGCAAGAGACAGAGAAAAGATCAGGGAGACTACACAAATAAATTCGCTTTTCAGTTATTTAATCCCCCCAAAATTAAATTAAAACAGAGAAGATTCTATGAATGAACAGTCACAGGTACAAAGTGACATTCCCCACTGTGCTTTCTATCCCACTGAGATCAAATTACAAATACTTCCCATCCACCATGAGCTGTAATGTCTGACAGTCACTCTTCAGAATGACCATGAAAAGACACTGTTTTCAAACCCCACCAACCAATCACATACTTAAACTGGACAGAATTGTCCACGTGGACTAAAGCGATGACAAGTTTGGATTCTTTAAACAGATGTTGGAGAGCATCCTACTACTCCTGGGGGGGGCTGCGTATGGTTCTCCCCAAATCCCTTGCCCTTTTCAGATCCACCTGAAACACACCTGGGCCCTCCCCTCCCTCCTCTCTCCCCAGTGCATGAGGCATTTTTATTCCACTAAGTGACAAAGACTAGCTTCAGGGACTAAAGGAGATCAGAAAGCATGAACTAGAAATATCACCTCTATGTCTAAATCAAAAAGAAGCACTGAAAGAAAATTGAAACTTTGTACGTTTCACAGAACCACCAGGGACCAAGATGGCGATACTGCTTGGGCTCCTGTGAATTTGGGTCCTTGGCAATGATATCAGCTTCCTCTGACTGTTGTAATAAACTAGGCTCCCTGAGCTAAAGAAAGCCAAGGTGTCAGCAGGGTTGGTTCCTTCTGGAAGCCCCAAAGAGAATCAGTTTTCTTTTTACTTCTCCAGCTCCTAAAAACTACCTGTACTTCTTGGCTTGTGGCTCCTTCCCTCCATCTTCAAACTACATCATTTCAACCCTCAGTTTGGCTGTTACAGCTCCTTTTTCTGTTTGTTTGTTTGTTTTTGTTTGGAGACGCTGCTGCATCTTTTTTGGAAGGAACTTTGTAACTACATTGGGCCTAGGACCACCTCCCCATCTCAAGATCCTTAATCACATCTTCAAAGTCCCGTTTACGTTGTTGAAGTGGAAGCTGTGGTTTTATACAAGGTGACATGAGAGGAAACTTGGGAGGAAAAGCCTAAAGGAAGGGAGCCACTGTGATACCCAGGGAAGAATATTCCAGCCGAGGACTACACCAAGGAGCATGCCCACTGTGTTCCTCGCAGCCAGGAAGCCCGTTTATAACAGGGACTGAGCAAAGGGACAGATCGGCACAGATGAGGTCAGAAAGGTCTCAGAGGGCCTTGAGTATCATTGTAAGAACTTGGCTTTTATTCCAAGTAAAAGCCAGCAATCAAATAAGCACATTTAGGGTTGGAGATTTTTAGGGATCTTTATTTTATTTATTTATTTATTTTTGCTTGCTCACACAGAGACACTTAAAAATAGCTGCTAAATGCTTCTTCCGGGGAATGTGAAGTACTCATAATAATAATAAAAAAGTGCCTTGGGCTTTCTTACAACTGGATACATCAAAGGGTTTTCACTAGTAATTTGGGGAGCGTCCGCCTCTGGGTGCCACTGCTGTGATTTCAAAATAGAATTATCTCGTGCTATGTGATTTCTTGAATCATTAGTTTTCCATTTTCTCTTCCTCTTTTCTTTTGGTTCATTTTTTTTTTTTTTTAGTCCGGCACTAGTATATGCAAGAAGTTTTTTAAAAATATTGGCTTGTGGGCAATTGGGTGAAAGAGACAGCTGTAGATCAGGAATTCATACCGGACCTAGACACAGACATCTGGGATCTGTTTAATCAGTGAAGTGAGGTCCAGGGTGTCCATCTTTTCATGAAAAATGAAGTATCTATCACAGGAAGATACTGAAGGGCAGCAGGAAAATGAGGGAAAGTCTCCAATACCCAACAAGGCACTTCACTGGGTTCCCTTAACCCTTTCACTGCCCCAGGGGTCTACAACAAGGGCATTTTTACGCACAGAGAATTTTTACCAGAAGCTCAACCATCATGAACAAAATAGAACCCTGGTCCCACCCCTTTAATTACTTGGCTGACAGCAAGCTGAAACTCTTCAAAATTATAATTATCAACAATTCGAGCTAATTATGCGCTGAACAGTACTTATCTTTGAAGATTAATAATTTTAGCATTATCGAGGAAAAAATAACAAAATTACTTAATTTCCTTCTCGGCTAAAGCCCCAAATCTTTAAAGAAACAGTCTGCAGGCAGGAGCAAGAGAACTCCCAGCCCCAAGGAACCTCCTAGACTAGCACACGTGGGAGCCCACAAAATGAGGCTTATGAATCAGGACTCTCAGCTCGGGGCCCTCTCACCTGCCTTTTCTCACCTCTGATCTCCCAGAAGTATGAAGAGAGCTGCTTGGAAGAAAGGATAATTCTCTTGCTAGGTAGCGGGAGCCATGTTCCAGCTGCACACCAGCATTTCTAGGACTGCCCTGTGCTATGGATTGTTTTGTATAATGAGGAGTAGTTAAAAAGATGGGCCCAGGCATGAAGGGAATAGGCATAAATAGAAAATTACAGGGCAGGGGAGGACAGAGCCACTGGGGAATGTCGGAGCCCTTGAAAGGACACACTCCTGTTTGGTTAAGAATATGTGGAGCAAATAGAACATTTTGGAGCCCAGATTTGGGTCATAAGGTGCCGTTTTGTGACCTTAGGAACAAATCCAACAGTCCTTCAAGTGCTGAGGAAATGGGAAAGACAGAGTCCCACTCTCAAAGCTGTACCAAGGTACTACACATTCCTTGGCCCACATATTATTTACATCTTTCCTAAATTACATATCTTTGTGCAAAATATCTCTGTTTTTAAAAAATGCAAAATAGCTATATGATTACAAAAGAAGGAATTGAATTAAGGTAGAAACTCCAGAGGTGACCCATTGCAGTAAAATGCCTCCCTAGTAATTCTTAGGTGAGAAAAATAAGGTGTCCAGACACGGGAGCGTTCAGCGCCTTGGCTGGTTTGGCAAAAGAGTCCAGCTGCATTCTCTACGTGCAAAGTCACTTGTTCCTCTCCTTCACGGTCACCAGGCTCCTCCCATGTTCTGGCTTTTGTGTCTAGCCCTTGACCATTTCAAGTCTGTTGCAGTCCCAAAGATTTTGGTCCAATTTCGTGAAACCAGGGCCCCAAAAGCCCCAACGATTTTGGTTTCCTCTGCCTGCAAACTAGCCCACATTCTTTCCATTTTCCTCCTCCAGACATCCTCTCTAAAGCCACCTTCTCAGAGAGGGTTTCCAGGTCACCTTCTTTAAAATAATATGCTCCCCACTCCAAATTCAATCATTCACCAGCATTCGTGACTTTCTTAAATCACCTAGCTTATTGTTTGTTGTCTCTCCTTGCAAAAGCTAGACCCCCCACCCCACTCATCTTGTTTTCCACTATATTCCTAGTCAAGGGCAGCTAGAGAATGTAGAGTCCAGTACAAAGGAAAACATGCGGCTCCTGTACAGAAAGAGCTTTCCCATTCCTTCTAGTTTCTCTCTCAACTCCTCTGCTGTTTTCTATTTAATATCATGTTCTGACTCTGCACCAATACAGACCTTTGCAGGTGCCAGAATCACAACATCTTGACTTGGACAGCCGGGCATGTGTAACCCAGGGGCAGATGGTGATTGGAACTGATGGTTAGAAACCATGCCAGGGTGGGGGCAGGCATGAGAGGCTTCTTCAGGCTTCTAGCACATGTTGCAATCCCCTATAGGACACAGAAAACACCCTAAAATAAAACCATTAATCATCTTAAAATGGTGACTGCAGAACATTAAATTCTAACCATGGGATCTCCTCTAAGCATGGGACCATTGATTCTAGTCTTGACCCATTCCTACGTCAATGCCTGGAACAGGGTGTGCAACAATGAACGAATGAATGAATAAGCCAGTGAACAATCCAGGCATTCCACACATTAATTGTACTTTGCACATCTGGTGGGCAAACTGGATTGCTTTCTATGAATAAATAACTCTTCTTTGAAAGCCCACCATCTGTAAGTCATCGTATTAGGAGCTTTGAGGGCCCAGGAAGATGAATAGGGAGAAACTTCCTTCATAATATCCCCAGTCTAGTAGTAGAGCCCTCAAACAACTCCTCTACACGATGAAAAATGAGAAGTGACCTAAGGCACAATGCAATGGCAGCTCAGAGATCTATATAGCTGCAGAGATCACAAAAGGTTTATGGAAGAGGTGGCATTTAAGTGGGCCTTTAGAAAAAGATATGGGATTTGGTCATAAAGAGAATCCGGGAAATGGTAACAATGTTAGCAAAGGGTAAAAGGCAGAGCGCCAGAACTACGTGCAGAGGTAAGAAGCGTGTTCGGGAAGGAAGCTGTAAGACAACTTGGGCACATAGTTCAAGACCAAATACAGAAAATCCCGGGCCTCTGGGAATTTCTAAACTAAAGACTGACATTGTCAGAAAGTAATCTGACTCCACTAGTATAGAGTTATCTACTACTATGTTACAAATTGCCACAAGTTTAATAGCTTGAATGAATATATATTTAATGGCTCACAATTTTTGTGGGGCAGGAATGTGGGTATAGCATAGTGGGGTCCTCTGTTTTAGGTGCCAGGCAGGACTGAAGTCACAGCTAATCTTGGGCTGGGGAGATTCCAAACTCAAATCACTCTTAACAAGATTCTGATGCATGGAAGGATATAGTTCCTTGCTGGTTGCTACCTGGAGACCAACCTCTGTTGCTTGCCACATGAGCCTCTCCAACGTAGCATCTCATTTTATTGTGAGGACAGGGGGTCCCCATAGGTAGAGAAAAGGTAGGGCCAAGGCCTCACTGAACACTATTAAAAATTAATCGACAATTTTGACCTCTATAGCCAGACTCTGAAAGGCAAAGGCAGCTAAAATCCAATAATTAAAAACACAAAGGCAGCTAGATTCCAACAATTAAAGGCATAAAGGCAAAGGAACTAATTTGGGAAAGGTCCCAGGTAGTGTGATTAACATAAGAATCACAAACTTTTTCTTTATCTAATTCTTAAATCTAAATAACTTGTCCTTAAAGCCTCTACCCATAATTTTACTCTCCACCAAAAGACAAGGAAAAGTCACATGGCTAAGAGAAATCTGAGGCAAAAGTGACAGACAAGCTGGGGAGCCAATCGGATTCCAAGAGCCAACAGCATCCAGTAGCTATCTATCATCTCTCTTTTCCCCCTTTTCCTCCATCTTTGAATAAATCATCTCTTAGTTTAAACTCGGTTTCTTTAATTCTTTACTGTAGCTGGGCTTACAATTGGCAGGAGCTGCATTTTCAAGCAGGGCAACAGCTCACAGTCCACCCCTGGTCATAATATTACCAAGGTCAGTAGGAAAGTCTGCTAGCAAGGCAAAAGTCACAGTCTTATGTGACCTAATTGTGGAACTAGTACTCCATCATCTTTTCAAAGAATCCCCTGGAAAGTTCCAGGAAATAGGTGTCACGAAGCTCGCCTTGCAAGATGCCTGCCATCCTAGGGTAGTCAGAATCAACTGGTGGAGAGAACAAAGATGGAGGAAAATAATGAACTCCAAGGAGAAAGGAGGACCTTTAGGAAGTCAGTTTTTGCGAGTGTTCTTGTTGGTAGAATGTAAAGGACTTGGCAATTTGATCTATGTGAGTGATAAGGGAGAAGAAGAAAGTAAAGGAGACTCCCAAGGTTTTGAACTTGACTCACCGGAATTGGAGAAGTAGTGAAAACAAGGGGGGAGAGGAAAAGAGAACAATTGCAATTGTTTGAGTGGGAAGAAAAAGAATATCCTGAATTTGCGATAACAGAATGCCATTCCAGGTGACCGTATACTTGAATGCTGAATTTCAGGAAAGCTACCAAGGCTGGAAATCTGTCTTGGAGAATCACCTGTACACAGGTGACAGCTGATAGCCTGTGACTGGATGAGGAAAATGGAGCCACCCACAGCTATGTTATCTGCTTGGAATAAGGAAGCCTAGGCAGGCCCCCTCCCCCTGCAGGAATTCTAGCCAGAATTCCAAGCCAAAGTTATTTAGAAGGGCCGGAAGAGGAACTTCAAGTCAAAACAAAACCTTTAGTATGTCTATGTGGTCTGCCGGGAGCCAACTACTTGGAATACTGGCCTCAGCAGGACTTTTCCAGAGACAGAAGGGGTTTAGCTGCAGGTGAGGGTCCCCAACAAACACACACAGACCATACACAATAATAATAACAACGATGAAAAATATTTTAATTTTATATTGTTTCTCAGTATTTCCAAATCATCTATATTATGAATTGGACCTTGGAGTCACCTGCTTTTCATTCTGCAGATGAGAAAACTGGGCCTTGCCCTAAATCATACACCAACAGCTAAGACTGAAATCTGAAACCTTTCCCAATGCTCACTCCTTGCCATGATACTGAATCTTGGACCTGGAATCTGGGTGAGTTGAATGCTTTTTGCTTTTCGCTTTTCGTGCACAAAGCCAAGGGCCTGCTTTATTTAACACGGATACAAATATGCATACTCATCCCAAGCTCTCAGAGGTTAATTAAATTTGGAAATCTCAAGACCCACCATTTCCAAGCAAAAGAAAAGATCTTGGGATACTGAATCAGATGGGAGTTAGGAATCTGTGGCCTCCCCAGAGAAACCCTCCTCTTGTGGGAAACTCAGGCTTACGGTTAAGGAAACTCAGCTGGTTCCCCCTTGTAGTTATCATCTAGCACAGAGCTGAGTAAACTTTCCAGCCAGACCAAAAACCCAAGGCATTCCCCATTGCCAATCCATATCACAATCAATGTTGATTGAATGTCTGAACATAATTTGAATGAAAAGCATTTCAAAGTGCAAAGGTTCTGTTCCCAATAAGTTTAGTCTATATAATCAAATACATTCTTTCTGGCCCAATCAGCAGAGGCTTGGCAGAATAAAGGTCTTTGGTATGAGCAAAAAAATCCATGCTTAAATCTTACAATTGCCCCTTTGAGGGTCGTTGACTCGGCAAGTTTTACAGTGGTGTACTGAAATGAATACTGCCTCTATGCAAAGCAACAGGAGGTCACATTATAATTAGAATGCAATCAGTGGAATTGGTTATGGCTTGGTTTTCTTCCTGAAATGACAATCTATGCCACATCTGCCATTACATTAATATTTTCTGCATTACTAGAGCGGTGGGGGGGGGGTGAAGGAGGGGAAAAGCCAGGGTCTTTCCACTGAGCAGCTGATAGAGTTGTCTGTAGCTAGAAGTCTGCATGAGCTAATCAAGGCCCAAACAGTTCACCTTTAAAATACCCAAACCATCTGGCAGGCTGTCCCATGATAAATCTCAATGATAAATGTCTCCGTTTTGATGTTACAAAGGAACCGCAGACCTGCTCAGTTCTGGCACAGCTGAAAACATACTGGCAACAGTAGAATAGAACTCAGATGTCCCAAAATAGAGAAGTAAATCATCTTGACCTGCAGGGCATAATATATTTAGAGAAAGCCTGATTATAATAAAAAGGTTGGACTCATCACAGTTTCTGCTATAGGAGCAGTGATATATTTTTTTGGTAATACCTTTCAGTTCAGTGAAAACTCCAGTGTGTGCAATTTAAAAGCCTTCATTCTCTGCTGCCTCCCCCTTCCTTTTTTGTGAGTCTTCAGGCATGTCCCTCTGCCACTTGCAAACGGCAATCGTGGCCTCTCTCTGGTTCCCAGGCATCCTGCGGGGGACTGTTGAGGCAAGCATGCCTTCAGAATGATTAATCCATTTGCCTTTCAGAGGTCTGTTTTGCTGGGCCCACGGCCACTGCCAAGAAAGGACATACTGTGACCACCAGCACCAGGAAGCAAAGGCGCAGCCTCTCAACTCAAGGTTAGCCTGGACCCAGTGCCGAGCGAGACTCATAAAATAAATTATGCCGTGTGGTTTTGGAAGGTAGACTTTTATGTCCAGGCCAAGCTTCGGAAACAAATTATGGAGTGGTCAGTTGGCCTCATTTATTTCATCGTTTTCCCCACACAGTTAAGAAATTAATTAAACATGGATATGGAGTGTTAAGGGCAAGGTACGAGAGCCTCCCGATGCTAGAGGTCTTGGTTTCCCTTCTATGGCCGGACACACAGCACCTCAACCCTTGCCGGCCCCAAAGCTCGGAGAAAAGGAGCTCAACCTTGTAGAGGGGTGGCCAATAACAACAGGGCCTCGTCAGCTCCGGGGCTCCCGGGGAGTTGCCTGGGACCTTGTGACAACCCGCAAAGTATGCTGTCTTTTTCCACTCTGGTCTAGTTGGTTGCAACAGCTTGACCAATTCCCTCCACAGCTGCTGGGGTCACTTTCTGGTGACTAATGGGAAAGACAGATTCCCCATCTGCCCCCTGACAAATGGTTTAATAAAATGATTCTGCTCACACACCCAAAAGGGAAAGCCAGAAACAAGCAAGGGAGGTGACGTGTCTCCAGTGAAAGAGGTTTCAATCTCACCCTTTTGGTCTCCAGACAAGTTAGCAAAAGAGAAGGGAGGTCATTTCCCCGGGTAAAGCAGAGTAAGGGAGGGCAGCAGATGCTCTCTTAAAACTCATAAGGGCCCGCAGCAGCAAAACTCTGCCATTACTCACAGTCTTGGGGAAATGTGTGTAAATAAATTTGAAGTAACTATTTTCAGTAAAACTTTAAAAAATACATATATATACTGACAGTCCATTTGGAGGGGAAAAGACACAATCATTTATTGGCTGTTGGCAGCTGGGTTGAAGACACGTTACGCCATACCTTCTTGTCTGCTTTGGGCCAAACAGCACCGATCTAGCTATTTGACTGTCTTCTAAGTCAGTGCTAGTGGCACAGAGAGGAAACGCCCACCAGAGCAGCAGCATCCTCAGCTCTTTCATCATTTCTTTGGCTCTCACCCGAATCCTCTCCAGGTCCCTGACATCTTGCTGGTTCAGAAGTGTGTTGAAAAGAGCAAGATATGTCAGCTGACACTCCTGTAAGTCCAGTGGGGAGCAGGAAAGAGCAGGAAGGGGCTCCTCGCTCTGCTGGGTAAAAGAGTTCAGGCCAGCAGCTACAGCTGGAAGAATCACATCGTCACTCTCTCCTCCACCATATGGTCTCTCCGTCTTGTATCTGATTTATGACTTCTGACTAGCACAGATCCTTTGGCTAGGCCACTTTCCAAATGTCTTCCTACTGTTGAATATGTGGGTTCCAATAGGCTACCCAAAGAAAGGAAGAGACAAAGAATAATGGTGCCCTTCCTTCTACCACCACCATCTACCACGCATTGTCTCTAGTTTCGTTCCAACCATCCAAAACAGTAAACCCGGGCTGTTTCTCTTTTCTTGTCTGATCTTTAAAGCAAGTCAACTTGAGATTGTATTTACCAGAAAAGCTGGTAGGTTGAGGGAAAAAAAAATTACTCGCAGGACATATATTTAGCAATGCCATTGATATTCACAGCCATATTAGTGCTTTCTAGTACTTCCCTATCAAGCACTTGAACAGCAGTGAAACAGGAAGACACTCCTGGAAGGGTCTGCTAACCACATCACGAGGACAGGGAAACATCTCTTTTCTCTAAAACATGGCAGCCTCAAGCTACCCACTCCAGTTAGGAGGTCCTAGGGCATCAAAACACCATCCATGGAAGGATGTTAAAGCTCTCAACTGTCTTATTAATCCCAGTCTACTAACTGGATTCCAATTTTCTCTTTTCACAAAGAAATGTTGTATCACATACCCTCCCCAAATAATATAAAAATAAAACAACTGTTGATACTGTAATCGTATTCACCATTCTGTCTCTTATATTTATGTGGTTATATTTTATTACCATCAATTCAGTTCAAATTATTGCATTGTCACACTCTTTTCAGAATACTATTCTTTTTTGATTTCCAGTAAGTGTCAGAAAATGATCATTTATTCATTTGATAAATAATTACCGACTAGCTGCCACCAGATAGAATTTAGAGATACAAAGAAAATTCTCAAAGAATTTGACAGTCTGGCTAGAATCATCCAATGTAAGTCTTAGATTAAGGAAAAATAATATGGGAATCTGATCTGAATACACAAGACAGAAAAGGAAAGAAAAAACACATAAGCACAAGAACAGAAACGGCTCTGACTTGTATGGTATGAAGCAGGGCACTTTTGGGAATAGATTCAAATGTACTCATCAGTGACTATTGTCAGTGTTAGGAGGTGACAATATTTGTGACATATAAGTGAAGCCAAAGCTGCCCTCTAAGAGCCACACCTTTATTTCATTCCCACTTACATCTCCTATGTTGTATGGGCCAAGGGGTAAGGACAACATTCGTCTGTTAAATAAACTACAGGGGAAGTTCCAGCTGAGATAGTTGGGCTGTGAGTCTGTGGATGCATATTATATGGAAAGGCAGCAGTAATGAGGCAATTATGAGAAGCAGCCAAGGATACAGTGGGGTGGCATAATTGAATGGGAGCTATGAAGAGTTCGGAGCTGCTCCTGGACTAGAAATACTGCTTGATTCATTCAGGTTGGTCGCACTTCATACCAGAGGAGTTTGCACTTACTTGCTCCTCCTGTAGCTATTCTTCTGTGGTGCCTTATTTAATCTCAGTGATGTATCTCTATTCATTTTTTCCAAGGTCAGGGTGATGTGTTAGCTTTAAGTGGAGAATGTAGGAGTAGTATGTTTGGAACTCAAAAACCTACATTTTTTTCTTAGAATGGCTCTACTTCTGGGAATTAAGCCCAAAAGAAGGCATAAAAGAAATAAACTGCACTGCTTTCATTGTTTGAGTCAAACTTTATTTTGTATGCCATGTAGGTAACGCATGTTTCAGAAAATAACAATGGGAGAGACTCCTTGAAGAGATTAAGCCTTTTTGCCCTTCCAGTGATTAAAGCATGTCTGGGCATCCTCTCACCCAGCCAATGTGAAATACAGAGAGAACACAGTGACACTCTCCCTTCCTAAGATGAATAATAACAATAGCACAGCAGCAGGCAGCAGCAGCAGTAGTAGGAGCAGTAATAGTAGTAGGAGTGGCAGTAATATTAATAATGGTAGTAGTGGTAATAGTAGTAGTGGTAGTAATTCTCCTTGCAGTTCGTTGTGAAGAGCCACACAGCTCCCACCTCACCCCCAATCCCCCAATCACTAGGCAACCCTAACCCTTCCCTTCGTGGAACTGGCTATCAAGCAGAAAGCTAAGCCAGCTAATTCTGAGAATTACAGGGTCTTCATTTGTTGTGGTTTGTGTCTACATGTCCCCCCAAAGCTTCATGCAGTCATAGCTGGGATTTTTCTGTGGTAACTGAATGTATCATGTATGATGTTGGGTTTGATTCATAGAATTACAATGCTAGGATTAAGGATGCTAGGATTAAGACTGTGTGATTACTAAATTAGTTTACTGATTGGTTTGTCACTCACCCTGAACCAGATAGCCTAATAGAATATAAAAGGGGCAGAAAGAAGGTGCTATCGCTTCTGTATCTGGTCACTCGTTCGCTTGCTTGCTTTTGTTGTCTTCTGTCTTCCATGAACTGTTTCTGCTCTGCGATGCCTCTCTGCCATGCCACCCTGCCTTGGAGCCAGCCAACTACGAACTGAAACCTCCTCAAACTGTGAGCTAAAATATACTTTGTCTACTTTACGTTTGGGTGTCAGGTATTTTGTCTCAACAAAGAAAAAAGTAATTAAGATATCATTCAAGAAGCCATCGCTAGACAGAATCTAACCCTAAAGTAAGTAAATTTGGTCAAGAATCTTTATCCTCAGGCAGAAACACAATCTTCTCCCACACGATACATGTGAAAAATCTCTATAAGGCCAATTTTCAGATATGTGGAGTAATTTTTTTCTTTATTACTTGATAAAATGTATGATTTCCAATGAAAAATAGAATAATGCGGTCATTATACAAAGAAGAGAGTGATATAAGACATTTAGATTCTTACCTCCTACTGGCCTGTCTTCCTCCTGCCTTCTGAAAGCAAATATTCCAAAGAATGGATTGGAACCAGCAAATGGTTTATACCTTTGTCTCTTCTATTGCATGTATCCATACATGGCAATATTTAAAATTCAATTTCTGAGAATATCTATTTTTAATTAAAATAAATTTCTTTGCTTGTGCATCAGCTTTGGTAGCACTCCATTCTTTTTGGCTGCATTAAGCTATTAATGGCAAATTTGAGGCGGGTGTAGCTTGATCTATCTCACAAAACTTTGGAGTTATCAAGAAACATAAGCCAGTGAAAGAGACTAGAGAGTCTAGAAATCAATTTATGCATTTACAGTCAACTGGTTTTTGGCAGAGGTATTAAGAACATAAATGGAGGGAGGGCAGTCTCCTCAATAAATGATATTGGGAAAGGCAATTATGCACATGCTGAAGAATTAAATTAGACCCTTATCTTATACCATATTCAGAAATATATTCAAAATCTTCAGGATAAAGTGAAAGCATTCATAAGAAGTAAGTTTATAGCTATGAATGCCTATGCTAAAAAACAGAGCGATCTGAAATAAATAACCTAATGCTATGCCTCAGTGTCTTAGAAAAACAAGATCAAACCAAACCTTAAATAATCAGAAGAAGGAAATATAAAAATTAGATCAGAAATAAATGAACTACAGGCAAAAAACACCATACAAAGGATCAATTCAACAATTTCGTTGAAAAAATAAACAATATTGAGAAACCTTAACCAAACTAAACAAAAAAGAAATGAGGCCCAAATAAACAAGATTAAAGATGTAAAAAGAAAGAGGACCTCAGATACTGCTGAAATCCAGAAGATCATTAGGGAATATTTTGAAAAATTATATTCCAATAAACTAAAAAATTTAAATGAAAAGAAAGATTTCCAGATAGATATGATTTACCAAAATTGAACCAAGAGCTTTTAAAAACCTAAATAAATCAATAATAAGCAATGAGTCTGAAGCAGTTATAAAAAGTCTCCTAATAAAGAAAAGCTGAGGTCTAGTATAACTCAGGGCTGAAAAGAAAAAAAATAAATACATAAAAACACCATCGCTCCTCAAACTGTTCCATACATTAGAATGGGAAAGGAAAGGAACTTTCCAAATTTATTCTACAAAGCTAGTAGCATTCTGACACCAAAATCTGATAAGAACACACACACACATGCACGCATGCACCCCAATATCCTTATGAACATAGATGCAAACTTCATAAAACATAAGGGATGAAAAGACACACTGCCATCAATACCCCTCAAAATACTTCCCCTCACTTCAAACACACTTATCCCATTGTTCCTCCACTTTCTGGAGCAGTTCTGGAAGTCCTCTTTCATGAGTGCCTTGAAGAGTTATGATCAAAAACACAGTGAATGCAGCTCTTGGGTACCATGCAATGGAATGGCAGCTAGTAAAAATATTACTGTGTATCCTCATTCACTGTCTTCATAGCTTTCTTCATCACTGGGACACAATACCTGACACCTACACCTTGACAGAGGTGAGGTTTATTTTGGCTCACAGTTTTTAAAGGATTTATTTGTCTGGCTCCGAGGCAAGAAAGGCACAGTGGAAGGATCTGGAAGACAAAAGCTACTTATGTCATGGTAGCCAGGAAACAGAGAACAAAGAAAGGCCCCCAGGAGGGAGATATATGTCCTCCCAGGTCATGCCCCCAGTGACCTGCCTCTTCCAACCAGACCTCCCCTCCTCACAGCATATCTAGCCATGACCTTTTGGTAAACTGATCCACTGATAAGGATGGTACCCTCATGATCGAATCACCTTCCAAAAGCCAGGCCTCTGAACACATCCCTCGTAGGGGACATTCTAAATCTAAACCATAGTATCCACCTTACTCACTGGGTCTGGCACCATGCAACTTCTGGCTTTTCCCCAAAGTCAAAGTGACCATAAAAGGTAAACATTTTGACTCAGATCTGCTCATTAGGGCAGTTGTGACAGGGCAACAACAGACACTCAGAAAAGAGGACTTCCAGAAATGCTTCAGAACGCTGGGAAAACTGTGTTTGAAGTGAGCGGAGTCTCTTGAGGGGGATTAATGGCAATGTGTCTTTTACTGTGATAAAGTTTTTAAATTTAAACATTCAACCTATTTTTTTAATCATACTTCATGCTTAAAATTGAATTCAGTGACACCTTATAAAGATCTTGCACTACAATCAAGTTGGGTTCATTTCAGTGATATATAGATGGTTCAATATATGCATGTTGATACATGTGATATAGCACATAAACAGAAGCAAAGGTAAATGCACATGATCATCTCCATAGAAGAGGAGATGGATCATCTCCACACAGAAAAGGCCTTTGATAGAATTCAACTCTTTCATAATTAAAAGCCCCTGAATAAACTAGGCACAGAAGGCCCATTCCACAACATAATAAAGACTACATATGACAAATGCATAGCCAACATCATACGAAATTCAAAAGCTACAAGGTCTCCATTCTCACCACTCTTCTTCAATACAGCACTTGAAATTTTAACTAGAGCAATTAGGTAAGAGAAGGAAATAAAAGAGATACAAATAGGAAAGGAGGAAGTTCAACTCTGTTTGCAAATGATGCGATTCTATACTTAGAAAACTAAATAAAGGATCCACTAAAAGACTCAGAACTGATCAACAAATTCAGCAAAGTAGCAGGATACAAACCAACAAACAAAAATTAGTAGCTTTTCTAAATGGTAATAACAAACTTGCTGAGAATCAAATCAGGAAAATAATCTCTAAACAAGGAGGTAAATGACCGCTACAATGAAAATTAGAAGGTACTGAAGAAAGAAATTGAAGAAGACACTAGAGGATGGAAAGACCTCTCATGTTTGTAGATTGGGAAGGCATTAATATTGTTAAAGTGGCCATACTAACAAAAGCAAAATACAGATTCAATGCAGTCCTCTTCAAAATACCAATGACATTCTTCACAGAACTATAAAAATTATCCTAAGATTCAAAAGGAAGCATAAAAACCCCAAACAGACGAAACATTCCTGATCCAAAAAAGCAATGCTGGATGCACTGCAGTATTGATTTATAATGCACAGACACACTAACAAACATAGCATAGCACAAACATACACGGAGACCAATGGAATAGAAAAGAGGGCCCCGAAATAAACTAAAAAACCTACAGCCATCTAATTCTAGACAAAGCTACCAAAAATAAATGCTGGAGAAGACAGCCTTTTCAACAAATGGTGCTAAGAAAACTGGATATGTACATGGAAAAGATTGAAACTAGATCCTTATTTCTGCCCCTGTACAAAAATCAACTCAAAACGGATCAAACATCTTTACATAAGACCCCAAAGAGCCTTATATAGTTTTTGTTTTTTTGGTTTTTTTTTTTGTTTTTGTTTTTTTTTTTTGGTGCTGGGGATCGAACTCAGGGCCTTAGTGCTTGCTAGGCAAGCTCTCTACCACTGAGCTAAATCCCCAGCAAAAGAGCCTTATATAAAGAGTATTTCCTCTGGTAATGCTAGAGGAAAACACAGAGGAACAGCACAAAGATTTCCTGAATAGGACTCTCATAGCTCAGGAAATAAAAGAAGGGGCTGATAATTAAAATCACATCAAATTAATAAGCTTCTGTACAGCAAATTGAGACAGACAAGAAGCACCTGACTTGCTCACTTTTCCCCTACAGGCTGGAGAGGGGATGCAGCTTAGCTAGAGGCTGTCTGCCTCTCCCACTTGCTTCCCTTTGCTTCCCCTTGCACCTCAATGGACTGGGGCAGTTTGTTTCGATGTCCTCTGTGGCTATGGAATCACCATTCTCCACTCCAACATGAGTGCAGCCAGGCTGCATGGTGTCCTTCCTCACTCCCTCCACTTCAAATGATACTTGCCCAGTTTTGAAGAAGGGAGAGGCACCCTGGAGTGGCTAAGATCAGGAGGGGGGGGATCTAGGCCCCATATTTGCAGACCCAACATTCACAGCAATCCCTCCGGAAGATTCCCTGGTTTCAGCCCTCACTCTCACTGAAATAGGCCTGCAAGCCGATATACAAGTAGCACTTCCCAGGCACTTCTTGGGCTTGAGTGTAGGAGGGCTCCCTCCTACTTACTGGCCTCCGTAGCACAGGCCCTATTACAATAAAGACTTGCTTTGGTGTTCCTCTGGGCTTCAAAAGTCCTGTAAAACTACTTGGAAATTTTTATCCTGAGTAGTGTGGACAGTGCGGTTGATTTCCAAAGAAAGATGAATAAATACTCAAAGCTGTTAACACCAAAGAGCTCCAGATACCAGTAGCCAATGAAGACCAGCAGCAGAGACCCAGCACCTAGTAGGACTGCTAGCAGAGATGCACTTTGCCAATTCATGATTTCCATCTGAACCAAGCCACCTATACATCTGACAGAGAAAATTAAGAACACATAAAGAAACAATAAAAGTCCACAATAGAACAACAAATAATCTAACCAACAACAGGCAATTGATCTGAACAGACACTTCTCAAAGAAGTACAAATGGCGAAAGGACATGAGAAAAAAAAAAAATGGTCCACATCTTTAGCCATCATAGAAACGCAAATCAAAGCTAAATTGATAGTGCACATCACACCAGTGAAAGAAGCTATCACAAATACATACTACTAAAACAAACTAACGAGCCCCTGCCCCCATCTATGAAAACACTGTCTTTCACAAAATTGTTTCCTGGTGCCAAAAAGTTGGGGATTGCTGAATTATCTCACTAATTAAATCAGCATCAAAAGAAATACCTGTATGCTCACGTTTATTGTGGCAGTATTGACAATAGCCACATTATGAAATCGGCCTACACACCTGCCGTCACATGAATGAATAAGGGAAATACATTGTATATATACAATGAACTGCTATATTCAGTTATAAAGAAGAATGAAGTCATGTTATTTGCAGGAAAATAGAGGGCCTGGTAGAGATCATCACATTAAGCAAATACAGAAAGACAAATATTGCATGTCTTTTCTCATATGTGGAATCTAAAATAAAAAATCTGAATGCAATTTGAAAGTAGAAGAGGGACTAATAGGAAATGGAAAGACGATGGTGGAGAGAGAGAAAGGGGAGGACAAAATACAGTATTAGGGAAGACAGATTCGCACAAAGAGTAACATACGGAAATGACAAAGAATCCCACTCATCTGTAAAATTCACATGAATTAGTTAAAATAATTTTAAACAAATCAACACAAAATGGATTAGACTCAAAATTAAGACCTGACTCTGTGAAAATACTAGAGGAAAAGAGGGGGAAGCTCCAGGACATTGGCCTGGGCAATTAACATTTTGGATATCACCCCAAAGGTGCAGGCAACAAAGTAAAAACAGACATATGGGATCACATCGAACTAAAAAGTTCCTTCACAGTAAAGAAAACAGTCAACAGAATACAAAGAAAACCTGTAGAATGGGAGGAAAAAATTGGCAAACCCTGTGAACGATAAGGGGATAGTATACAAAATAAATAAGGATTTAAACAATTCAAGAGTAAGAAAATAACCCTATTATAAAAATGGCCAAAGGGTCTGAATAGATAGTTCTGAAAGGACATATAAATGGACAACAGGTATATGAAAAAAATTCCCAATATCACTAGTCATTAGGAAAATATAAATCAAAATCATGAGATATCCCTTTACATCTGTTAGAATAGCTGCTATGAATAAAAAGAGAAATAAGTGTTCTTAAGGATATGGAGTAAAGGGAAGACCCTAACTTGTATACTGCTGGTGGGAATGCAAATTAGTACAGCTATTACAGAAAACAGGATGGAGTTTCCTCAAAAAATTAAAAATAGAACTATCTTATTATCTAACACCACCACTATCTGGTATATATCCAAAAGAAATGGAATTGGTATTTCAAATAGATATTTGCGTTCTCTCTCACATTAATTAAAATATTCACAATAGCCTAGGTACAGTATCAACCTACATGTCCATGAAGAGAATGAGTGTGTGTGTGTGTGTGTGTGTGTCTGTATCCATTCAGCCTTAAAAAAGAGCATCTCCTGTCATTTGTGACAATATGGATAAACCTGCAGAACATTAATATTAAGTGAAACAAACCACACATAGCAAGACAAATACCACATGATCTCGGTTTCATGTAGATTCTGAAAACATTAAACTCATAGAAGCAGACAGTAGTATGGTAGTTACCAGGGGCTGGTGCAAAGATGTTGGTTAAAAGACACAAATTTCAGTCATATAGGAGGAAAAAGTCAAGAAATCTATTGTACCATATAGTGATTGCAGTTAATAACAGAATGTTGCATTGAAAATCACTAACAGTAAATTTTAAACACTCTTACCACAAAAAAATTGTATGTAAGGTAATACATATATTAATTAGCTCAATTTAGGCATCTCTAACAACAATTCTACAATTTTTACATGTTTCAAAGTATCAATGTATATATAATAAATATATACAATTATTTGATTTTTTAAAATCTAAGGAAAACAATTTAAGAGCCATCAAATCAAACAGGTCTATTATCTTGACCTAATAACCTTTCCAACTGTAGGGACAGGGGTCCCCATAGGAAGGGGAAAGACAGGGTAAAGGCCTCCTTAAATGTTATTAAAAATTAATAGACAATTTTGACCTCTATAGCCTGACTCTAAAAGCCAGACAGCTATAATCAAATGGTTAGAAACATAAAGGCAGCTAGATTCGAACAGTTAAGGTGACAAAGGCATTCCAGGAAAGCCCCAGGTAATCTGATTAACATAAAGAAAACAAACTCTCCCTTTTGATTCTTACATCCACATTACCTTGCCCTAAGCCACCCACCCATAATCTTGTCCTCTGCCAAAACACAAAGGTCACAGGGTGGAGGGGAAATCGAGGCACAGTTGATAGACAAGCCCCAGAGTCAATCAGATTCCAAGGGCCGACCCAAGGAAAGACCCTCAATAAAAAGGGGCCACAGCAAAGGGCCCAGGAGTATTTCACTTTCCAATGCTCCCTACTTGTGGAGTAGCTAGCTATCATCTCTCTTTCCCCCTTTTTCACCACTTTTAAATAAACTGCCTTCTAAATAAATTGTCTTCTCTTAATTTAAACTTGCTTTCTTTAATTCTTTACTGTAGCTGGGTTTACAATCACAGGAAGTATATTTTCTAGCAGGAAGCAGCTCACAGTCCACCTCCGGACGTAACACAACTCCTCAACTCTAAAATGGGATAGTTATTGTTGCTTTGCTAACTGGGATTAGCAAGACAATATTGGAGACTAAATTATATAAACCAAACATATTAATACAAAACACCACCAGAAAGGACAATTAAGTATACTAAACAATTAAAATTGTTCTTAAACTACTGTCAATATTACTAGAGTTTGGACTTTCTCCTTTTTTAGCTGTGTCAAAAGTACTGCTCGGACTGACAACAATCAGACACTTCATACTGAGACGTATAACCCTGACAATGGGTAATTTCTTTAAAAATGTAATCTGTGCTAAAATACCAAGATTCTCTTTTGATATAATTCCCATAAATTCACAGTCAGA
Organism: Hystrix cristata; assembly: GCA_004026905.1. Classification (NCBI taxonomy): domain Eukaryota; kingdom Metazoa; phylum Chordata; class Mammalia; order Rodentia; family Hystricidae; genus Hystrix; species Hystrix cristata. Next base: position 145,898 of record PVJO010000215.1, read on the forward strand.
TATATTTTGCAGAGATCTCAAAGCAGACTCAGAGCAGTTACCTTTTTAGAAAAAAAAAAATTCATCACCTGATCTTTAAACCATTAACATAAAATGCTTGTGTCTATAAAAGATTAGCCTCCACGAAAGACTCAAGTGATGAGAATCAGGAGCTGGGCTGATCCAAAGGTTGTTATTATTTTGACTAAAGAAAGAGTGGACTACATGAATAGCTTTTGGGGTGTTTTATTTCGTGCTGAATAAGGTCACCAAGGGAGAATAATTTTCACTACCAAAAATTAGCCTAAACCTTAGTTTAATTTGCATGGCTTTCCACCCTAAGTGTGGATTCTGTCATGCATAAACTATATTTACCAGACATAATGGATCTTGGCAGCTCAGAAAATTGCAGTTTGGTCTCTATTACACATAAACCACCAATGGAGAAAATGCTACCAGGATTGCCAATAAAATACATGGTAAGATATCCTTACTTTGCCTGTAGGCAGCAACACTGACATCTCTTTTGGCCTTTCGCAAAAAAAAAACAAAACCAAAAAGAGCTTCATCAGTTTCTGGTAAAATTGCAGCCTGCCCATCATGAAAAGGACACCAATGATCAGAGTGAATTCCAGTCTCTCTGTCTGCATCTAACGACACTCCAGAGGCAAGTGAGCTACTTTCTCTGGAATTAGCTTTAGTTGCTATAGGGAAAGAAAAGTGCTCCTCCCTGACTCCCTGGCTCCCTAAAACCTCGGAATGTTATTAGATTCTGCCAATGTGCATCTTGAGTACAGATGAACTCTATGGAATACTGGTTAGAGGTTTCATTCCTCTTCATAGTTGCTAAATCATGAATAACTTTATCAAAGAACAGAATCACTGTAGAGGGCAAGTGGTAACTTCTTGGATTCTATTACTGTCATCTGTTGAAAATTCTTGAATCTCTTTCTCTGGAACCAAGAATGCTAACTATTTCCATTTAAATATACAAACAGGCCCTAAAATAAAACTTACCACCTCTAGTGAACTCCTTCTGTATCTCCTGAAAATCTTTTCCATAAGCAATACTTATGTCAATAGATGATACTACTGCCCAGGAGTGATACGCAAGAGACTTAGCAATCAGTGGGGAAAGGGCCTGTGGGGTTCCATGAAAACTGGCCAATGAGCTTCTGGTGCAAGTTCTTAGATTCTCTGCGTCCCCAACTATTCCCAGCATTAATTCTTAACAAGGGGATTATGGAGCACACTGGAAGTTTGAGGATCTCAGCAGAAGAGCTATGTGGGAGTGCAATGAAGGGGAGCTGGGAGCACACTGGGGAGATGCCATCAAACTATTTCAATTTTACACCAGGATAAGCACCGGCGTGTACAGACCAAATATCAGTCTTGGTTCGATCAGCCACTCAACCTGGAGTGTCACTGTCTTTTTAGTCATCTGTAATCTAGACTTTCAGTTCTACTTCCCGCTTTTCTCTCTCTCTCTCTTTTTTTTTCCCTGGTGCTGGGGATCGAACTCAGGGCCTTGCGCTTGCTAGGCAAGCACTCTAACCACTGAGCTAAATCCCCAGCTTGTACTTCCTGTTTTTCAACACCACCATCACTACTGCAGGCCATCACATCTGCTGCAGTACTGCAGACTTACATCTTTTGGCTGGATGAGTGAACTTCTTAGCTAGACTCTCTGTCTATTATGGCCCTCCCCAGAGGGATTATTCTAAGGAGCTGATTCAAAGACTTTGCCCCAAAGAGAGTATAAAAGTGACCTATAAGTACATAAAATGATGTTCATTATCACTAATCATAGAGGAAATGAAAATCAAAACCCATTAAATAATACTATATTATTTAAAGACAAAAATAAACAAAAAAATCAAAAATAATAAATGTTGATGACAATGTAGAGAAATAGGAATACCGTGTACTGTTTACTGGATTTTAAAATGATGTTGCCACTACAGAAAACAGTATGATACTTCCACAAAAATTAAAAAGAGAATTACTATAATCTAGCAATTCCAATTCTAGGTATATACTCAATAGAACTGAAAACAAGATCTCAAAAACATTTTATATACCTATGTTCATAGCAGTCTTATCCACAATAACCAAAAGATGGAAGCAAGCCAAGTGGTAACCAATAGAAAAGCAATAGATAAATATGGTATATGCATACAACAGAATATTATTCATCCTTAAAAAGAAAGGACATTCTGACACATACTGCACCATGGATGAACCTGAAAGGCATTATGCAAAGTGAAAAAAATCAGTCACAAAGGGATACATACTGTATGATTCCACTTATATAAAGTAAGCAGTCAAATTCACAGAGACAGAAAGTAGAACAGTGGTTTCTTTGGGGGAGGGGAAATGGAAAATGATTATTCTGTTGATACGAAGTGTCAGTTTTTCAAGATGAAACAAGTTCTGGACATGGAGGGTGGTAATGGTTACCCAAGAATATGGATGTACTCAGTGCCACTTAACTGTACACTTAAAAGTGATTAAAATGGCAAATTTTAGGTTATATATATTTTCCTACAAAGAAAAGCAAATTGAAAACAAAAGTATGGCTACTATCAGAGGCAGGGTGGGGACTGAATTCATATCACCAGTTCATAAGGGTGATCCCTTACCATGGTGACCAAGAACTTAAACCCATTACCTGATTGCCTAGGACATCATGACTTGATCCCTGTCCATCTCTAGAGTTTCTCACTGGAAATTTGCCACCTCAACTCTACTTCCAGCCCTGAGGATCAATTTGCAGTTGCCTAGATATTCTGTCCTTTCTTGATGGGGACAGGCTTTGTACATGTAGTTTGCTCTTTATGGGGTTATTTTCCCATTCTACCTGTCTACCCCATAGCCTGGCTAACTACAGGCTATTAAACCTTCAAGTCACAATCTAGATTCTTTTAATTCTTCAAGACTCACATTGGATGTTACCTAGTCCAGAAAGCTTTTCTTGATCTGCTTCCCATTCCCTGTCCTAGGTCAAGGTTAGGTGGATCTTCTGCAGACTTTCATAGTGACTTGACAATTTTAGCTGATTAAGAGCATGGGCTCTCGAACTAGACTTCCAGTTTGAAGTCCAACTATGCTACTTATATTAGGTGACTTTTGGCAAGTTATTTACCTCTCTGACTCTAATTTCATCTTTGAAAAAGGAGATGATAGTATGACTTACCTCCTGAAATGTTGTAAGGATTAAATTAATAAATTGAGAGTAATTTGAACAATATCAACACATTATTTAGTCACAAACAGTATATCTAATCTCATTTCTTCTTCAATAGTGTAATGTTGATATTCCTACCAACAAGAGAATGGGGTCTAAGTCTCTTCCCTCTGAAACTGATGGGCTTGTGATTTCACGGCTAAGTGAGAAAAACTTCTGATGTAAATACTGCCTTATTGAATAGAAGCCTTACATGGAGACCTGAACTGCCATCCAAGTCCGAGACCAGTTACCCTGAGGCTGTGCTGCCATAAGGAAGCCCAGCAATGAAATGTGTACTCTCTGAGTACCTAGTCTCTGAATCCTCCCAGCCCAGACATACAAATGCATAAGCAGGATCCTTCTGATAATTCTCATCTCTACTCAGGTGATCCACAAGTTCAAGTCTTCCTAGGGGAGGCTGAAGACACTGTGGTATAGAGAAAAGTCATCCCCCTTTCCTTTCTGAATTCCTACCCACAGAATCTGTGAGCATAAAAAAATTATGGCTGTATTGTCTAAGATTTCAGTGTAATTTGTTACCTAGAAACAGAAACTAGACTAGCCAAATGCAATTTCTATGCCCTCATCATCATTAATTAATTAATCTCATCATTATGTTAACATAGCACTTAATACAATACTAGTGAGGTAGAAATAGGGCAGGGCTATGGCTGGCTAGCAAGAGAATGCGATCTGGGGAAGTGGCCTGGACCTGACGTCAGGCCTGGGTGCCATTTTCAAGCACTGGCCCTGTCACGTGGACTGTAGGGAGTTCTCACGAGTTTCCACGGGAACTCCAGTCTATAAATGGAAGTGACACTGGAAGCAAGCTCTTTTTTTCTACGGGGCCACCAGGGAGAGAGTTCTCCCTTCTCCCTCCCATGGGAAGATGGTATCTGCATACCCAGCCCCAAGGCTATCATGCCTTTTTTGTGGTAACCCCTAGCATGCCGTTTAGCCCTGGTACACATTTTGCTGTTTCTATTGTTATGCTCAACTTTCCTTTCTCCTTTTCTCTATAATTTTAAATAAAACTTTAGAACTACTTTTTGTCCCCCTCGTTCAATTCTTTGTTCAAGGAGGGGAAGAACCCAGGAATATCATTCAGTTGTAAGTTCCATGTTTCAGGATCCAGCATAGTACCGGACTCTTAGTATACACTACATTTTCATTCAAAGTAGTAATGAGCTCCTTCAAATCAATTAGTTCTCCAGTGCTCTGACAATAACATTTTGGTGATGAAAACAAGACTACAAAGCAATGAGGTTCGACCCAGCCCTCACAAGTGCCCCAAGTCTGTCTCACAATGAGAGCCACTACTGATCCTTCAGTAAACTTCCTGCAAGTGTGGCATGTGTTCATTAAACTGAGACACTCTATGTACTTCTAGTACTTTTTCTCCACTTATAATACCGTATCAAGTTAGTCTTTAAAATTTTAATTTTCATGGATTAAATAATAAGCTATCATCTGAATAGACCACACTTTTAACCATTTCACCCACTGTTAGATATTTAGGGTGATTTCAGTTTTCTGCCATACAAAGAGTGTTTGAGAATTGCTTTTAGCTTTGGACTTAAATCTTTGCCTGCAACTTAAATCATGTCCTAAAAATGTAATTGCTGAACCAAAAAGTATTTATTATTACTATACCTTCACGGTGACAGTAAAAATGATAAATTGTTTTCCAGAAATATTGTCTAAATAGTCAACTTCCCAAAGTTATTTTTGAGGCCATGTAATTCAACCTGTTTATTTATTTGAGAGAGAAAATGTAGGCTGAAGAGAAGAAGATATGACAAGAAAATGTGGGCCAAAAAAGCAACATTGGGGTATGCTAGTAAAGGAGACTGAGCACAGGAGCTCACGATGGTAGGACACTCTGGCTGCCTCTTTCTCTGTTCTCAGAATTTGAAAAGCTAGAGTAACTGAGTCCGGAGAGCAGACAGACCATTCACACTACAAACTCTATTGCCTTTATGTGGAGGCCCGCTCTGAAAAGACTGTATCTTTTGGGGGTTCCTGCAATACTGGTGATGAAGCATTCAGTAAAGATCGCTGTGAACATTACCGGGTAAATTGGTCAGTACTTATTTTTAGAGCTCCCTTAGACCATTTAAGAAGCACCGATGGAAATACAGTACATTTGGTTGCTACATAAAAGTAAAAGCAAAATAAAAGTTTCAGGTAAAGCGGAGTCATAAATCTAGGAATTTAAACTCTTCTCCTCCAGCAACTGAAAGCCAACTCCGCATTTCCTCTTACTTGTTGACAGCCTCTTGGGCATTCAAATGGGAAAGAGTTGAAAACCAGGATTTCCGGTCCAATCTAATACTGGACAATGCTTAATGGCTTAAGTAGATTAATAATACGCTTGCTATTGGAATTTTGCCTTTCACCACCTTCCTCCATGAGGTTTGCCTGCACTTGATCTACAGGGAGGCTGAATGCTGAAGAGCCTTTTACCAGCCCTGCTCTCATTCCAAATTCCTTCTGGAACTGACAACTTGATTTCGACACCAATCAATCACTAAAAGTTTATTGACTGCTATTACATTCCACACACCACCTATGGTATTGACAGAGACCTAGAAGAATTATAAAGCATGTTCTCTTTCTCAAAGAAGTTAGAACTGAGTTGGATTTTCAATATTAACATACCTGCAAGAAATACAAATCGGAACAAAGTTGCCATCAGTAGAAAGGGCTTGAGTTGAGAGGGTGGAGACTCTACCTGCTAAAGGGAAGTAGTCAGGAGACAAATGGAGGATGAGGTTATGGAAGACTGAATGTGGAGCAAAGCCCAGCTCTAACCTCTGAGGATGCTCAGGAAGTGAACAAGAAAACAGCAGCGGGGGACTAGTTCTACAATAAAGTAATAATATAAGTGAAGACGAGGCACAGCCATGGGCTGACAAAGACAGAGCCTTCCTGGGAAAATGTAGTTAGAATAGAAAGAAATCAGTGTAGCTGCAAAAAGAAAATTGAAGTGAGATATTTCATGTAAGATACAAAGATTTTCTTTCAAAAGTGTCTCTCTCCATTTCATTATATTATTCAAATGGCTGAAATTCCTTGATATCTTTAAACATCTTTCCAAGGTATCTGCCAAACAATAGATAGTTAACAAGTATCAGTCAGATGAACAAATAAGTTGATTAAGGAAGAAATGCGTAATACATAGACCTTAAATAATACATAGACCTTAAATAGACCTTAAATACATAGACCTAAGCATATTTTAATATAAAAAAGATATTAATTTTAAGGCGAATGTCTTGCTGGCCTCAGCTAAATGCCCAAGAAATAAGGAAACCATTCGCTCAATTAAAATTACTGGTCTACATACCACAGACTTGCCAGGGAAAACAGGGTGGATGAGGACCTTGCTCTTCTGACATTCAAGATTTAATGGAGGTAGAGGTGGGATGAGAAGGAAAAGAAGAAAGGGCAGAGAAAGGGAGATAAAATGGGAAGGAAGGAGGGAAAGAAAGAGGGGAGGAAGGACGGGAGAGAGGGAGTGAGGGAGGGAAGGAAGAAGGAGGAAAACATCAAGGGAGTGAGAAAGAATGGCAGATAACGGTAAGTGTGTCACTAAACAGGGTCTCAGAAGGTCCCCCAAAGACATGGGGTATGTTGTAGGTCTGTTGACTTCGGCCACAGAAAAGTAATTTTCAGAACATGTCAGTGAGAGGCACAAAGAAGTTAATTAGACAAAAAGAAGTATACACTCAGAGGAGAGTGTGGGCCATCCAGAGAGAGACTCATCATGGTCGAGTCTGGGTACATTTTTTGTCACTTGCAGGGTGTCTTCAAGATGGGTGACCTGGAATGTGTATTCATACTGTTTGTCAGGCCATCTATTTGGTCAGCTGGGTTAGAATTCAAGCCATTTACATGTGTTTGAAGTTTAGAGATACGTTTCCCACTTTGAAGTACTATTCTGCCATAAAGAAGTATAAATTTGAGTCATTTATAGAAAAACAGCTACGCCTTGAGACCATAATGTTAAGTGAAATAAATGAGACTGACAGGTTTAAATACTGCATGGTTTCTCTTATGTGAGAAATCCAAAGCATGAATAATATAAAAGAGCAAAGTAAATGACAGATAATAGGAAATAGGGGGCTAGGTGTTTTGCAAATGGAAAGGGGACCTATAGATGGAGGAGGAGAGGTAGAGGGAAGGAAAAGGGAAGTAAAAAGAATTAATATGTGTTAAGTACATGTGCCAACCCCCCACAATGAATGTAATCATTATGTGCTGCAAATATGTATTAATAAAAATTTTTTAAATTTTAAAAATAGTGCTGCTTCCTTGAGGATTGAGATTGTAGGAGGAAAAGCAACATGTTCAATTTATAGGTGAAAAGTTTGGGCCCCCAATTTACAGATTTACAGATTTACTGTATCTTTAAGACCCCTGGAAATCTTTTGGAATCAGTTTTTTTTTTTTTTTGAAAGGCATAAGGCACTGTAACCTCAGGTAAATCTTGTGTCCTGAAAACCAATTTTAAAATTCTGAGTTTCCTTGTCTCCTTCCTACCTATCCTTATTTCTTCTGCCCTACCTCAGGTGCTAAAAGGAAGTGCACACTGACAAATGATGGACAGTGCTGGTGTCTAGGTAGTCTAAGACCTCACAAAAGTAGAAAGCTCACTGACCAAAGACACCAATCTTAAAAGGATTTTAAGGCAAAGCCTTCGAGTTAGCCTGACATGGAAAAGACAAGGTGTTCTTGAAAAATTAAAGGTGGCTGCTGTGTCCAGAGCGGAGTGCAGAACTGGGGACAGAGGACCTGAAAGAACCTGCAAGGGAGCAAGGCCAGCCCACACAAGGACTGGAAGATTTAGAGCCAAGTTTCACCTCCAGCAGGAAGTGCACTTACTGGAGGGCCCACGGAGGAGTCCAGCAGACCAGGCCCTCTCTCGGTAGGAAAGACCATGCCCATCTGCGTGCCTGGACACATGGCTGTAAATTCAGATCAGACCCGAAGATGCCAGAACCAATGGAGCCATGCAGCTTGTAGATCAGACTCATTTCTCACAATGCTTAATGTAGTGAATCTCTCTCTCCCCTAGAAAAATCACGGAAAACAGTAACTGTCCTTTTTCCATGCTGAACTGCAAGATGAGAAAAACCATCCCTCCCCTCCCCCTGCAGCTGGGGAGGGCATCTGAGCCATGAGTCCCACACGCGATTAGTAAAGATGGCTGCTCTTTCCAGGCCCTGCTCACTGCAGGCGAGGGCAGGAGCAGAAACTCCCCTTCCAGATGTGCATGTGCTGGAGAGTCACTCTGTCCCCGGGGGACAAAACTGTGCTTTGAATTTCAAAGGCGGATGCCCCAGAGGCCCCACCAGACTCACCCCACAAAAATGTTTGATGAATTACCATGGCAGGCATCAACTTTGCAGATTAATGACCAAAAGGAGTTTAGTTTATGTCTCAGTGGAAGGGGATAAATTTTCTCTTGGCTTTGAGAATCTGAGGGGTTGAGAAACCCAGCTAACCACAGCACCTCTCCCTTCATTCACAATGCTCCACCATGGCTCCTTTCCTTTCCAAGCTCCCTTTCAGTGGGTTTTCATAAATTTAAACAAAACAGACAGCACGTCTGTGTTCTGCTTCTTTTGCAATATGATGGCCACTGAGTGATTAGAAATTGTCTTTGGGTTGGTGCAGTGGGTGGAAAATCACTGAGGTTTGTTGTGAAATCCATTCTCAACTCATAACTCAACTAGACACTGAGTGGCTGTTTTTCCAACTTTGGACCAGGAAGTTAAAAAGTGCAGGCATCAAATTTAAAAAGTATGTCAAAGCCAAACTCCCACTCTTTGTGGGCATGTTTGCATACACTTGTGCATGTGTATGTATACAAGTGTGTGTATGTGCATACCTGTATGTGTGCACGCCCATATCTTTTACACAGAAATAATAAAGCAGTAGTGTAAATCTTAGCCCAGGAGTCAGGGTTCGGGTTATGATCACTTTTTTTTTTGCCCTACCATAGTTTTTCATTTCAACAAGGCCTTGTGTCTTCATGTCTTGTTAAATAAACATTGTGGACAATGTTTCCATGAAAAGACATACTATTACTTGTTTACTTCCTGATATAGTTTATATCTAAAATGTTCCCCCAAATGTTCACACGTGTAGAGTGTAATGGAATCATGAGAGCATTACGCTCATCCGGGGATTCATCCATGATGAATTCGGTGGTTAAATGTGCTGTTAGGAAGAGGGGCCTGGCTGGAGATGGCTCACTAGAGACATGAACCATAAAAGTGTACTCTAGTTCCTCCCTTCAGTCTGCTTCCCGGCTGCCATGGGTTTACACCGGGGTTTTAACACTTCCCACTTCATAGTTTGCATAAACCATCATGTATATGAACCAATCAATCAGCTTTCTTGAACAACTGTGATGTGCCTACCCTCACTGCAGGTATTTTGGGATGATGAGGTGTGATCTCTACTTTATGATCCACCTGAAAAGACAGCACATGGACCGTCATAGGACAGCACAAGATGTGAGCTGAGTGGTGAGATGCATTGTTCTTAGAAGCGTGTAGTGAGAAAAGTGTCTAACGCTTTTGTAAAATGGAGACATTTTCATTAGGCTTTGAAGTATAGGTGAGAGTAAAGCAAGATTCAAAGGGCTAGAGGAGGGGGATATTCTACCGTAGGTGAAAGACGCTCGGATGTGAGGATAGGGAAAGAGGACATGGCTTTCCAGGTGAGAAGCGAGAAATAAGGAAGGGACACAACACGAGGGCTTAGAATATCAGAAAATACTTCTGGGTCAGTAGGATAAGGTGGGTGGGAAGGGACAGGATGAAAAAAATTAAAAGTTTCATTTTCTAACTATTTGAAATAAAATTTTACAAGGAGCTTCAGTACCTACCAACTTCAATTACGTACAGGTAGGTGATCATCATTCGGTGACATATGAAGACAGTTGTCAATTCTACTTTGGCTTCTCATTAGACTACTGAAAGTTTGATCCCCTCCACCACCACTTTTTTCAAAGAGCACAAGCAAAAAAATTAAGACAAGAAATCTCAAACAAATCACAATTTTAAATGACACAAAACGATTCTTGGATGACACACAAACAGTGTGAGAAAAACTGATTCACTCTCACATGTGATTGATATGATGACACAAAAGTCCCTTCACAGTCCGTAACCAACATGAAGAATCGCTTAGAGCACATAAGAGGCAATTACCGAGAATTAATTTGCCTTCTTGCTTTTAAACACAATGGCCTCATAAAAGGCACGCGGGACACAAATCTGGTAACCGAATTTTTATAGTGTCAACCCAGGACACAGTGTACCAAACCAGAACCAAAACAAACACACATAACAATATAATACATATTAAATCTTTAATATAAAAGTATAAAAAGTAGAATCTTATGTGGAATCGAATGTTATTCCATGCTATTTACCCTTCAATTACATTGATTCTATTATTTAAAAAAATAAGATAGGTTAAAATTAATAGTAACCAACAGCAAGACTAACTAAGCCAATGTGTGAGAAAAATATAACAATATTTTTATAATTCTTCTGTCTTCTGATCAACAATTCAGTTTCTGAAATTCTTTTTTGGATTCCTAATTCTGTAGGCTATATTACCACGTATTCTTATGATCTATAAATATAAGAGTTTTTAAAAGGAGGATGAAAATGCAATAGAAATAGATATAACCTGTGAGTAATAAAAATAACAGTGACATGTTTCCATTTGTGCCATGACAGAATGGAATATTTTAACTTTCTCTTTCTTTTTCCCATAATGTTTCTTTGCATTGTATGCAACCTTTCGGACAATTCAATTCCTTTATGTAGTGGTAAGGCCGAATTGGTCAAATGAAAACATTCTGTTTGACTTTTGTCTGTAATCTTATCAAGCCCAAGTCGCTGCATTGCACTGACTTTGTGCTATTCCAGCATGGTGACATAAAGTCAAATACCCTTTCAACACCAGCATTTCAGTAGGAATACCTAGCAGCTAGCCTGCTAGCAACAACAGGATTTTAGACCTGTAGGATTTAGTTTCCAGCTTTCCAAAACTTTTCATTTACTTTATATCTCTAATGGCTGTTCTGGGTAGACCAGCAGTATGTCAATCAGATCTGCTGTATATAAACATATCACATGGGCGATTCATATCCAATATTTCTATCATTTTCAAGACACAGTGAAGCACATTACATGTCAACATAAGTAAAACTTTCTTGCTTAGGAAAAATGGCTTTAAAACAAATAGGTAATTCAAATTTATGAAATCAAGGTTACAGTCCAAATAAGTTACAGTTTTAGTAAAGAAACTGAGAAAGACCTGTAGGCCACCCTCTGGTGACTGTTTATTCCTCACTCAGAAGGGCAGAAACTGCCTTTATTTCTAAAACACGAGTCTTATCTTTTTGCTCTGTAAATTTTTGTCACATCCTACATGTAACATGAAACAACTTGGGGAGAGTCAGGTCTACTTTTCTAGGTTCCTTGTTTGTGGCCCCTTCAAGAGCATCAAAGAGTGCTGTAGAAACAGCCTATAGATTTTTATCTTACTGTAATCCTTTTCTTCATTCTCACCCTCAATATAGAATATCGCACACACACACATATTATCATATATCCTATATATATAATATCATATATCCTATATATGTTATATATATAAAATAAACCTCAAAATATTTCAAAATTATATAAGGATATTCTTCATGTTTTGTACTTTGAAAATATGATGTTAACATATGTTCTATGGCCAAAAATGACAGCCAGTTTGTAGGTGCGTATCTGCAATATCTACCTTCTTCCACTTCTACGAAGCCAAAATATTTCATCAACTGCTTCTGTATTTTTGAGGAAGATAAAAGTGACCAAAAATTCATTATCAAAGACTTAATATTACAAGGAAGCAAATTATATCTCTTTTTAGCATTGTCATGAATAAGAAGTACAGGAATTTGGGCAGGTAAGATCTTTTCATTTTCTTTGGTAACAAGTTTATATACTATGTAGAGTTTGCCAAAATTTACATTTGTATCGGCTACCACAAAAGCAGATGATGGATGATCAAAGTCTCACTTTTATTTAGATATCAACAATCTTTTGCTTTATGTTTTGCATTTTCATTAAAATCTTCATAAAAGTCAAGAAAATAATTTCAAATGCCATTTTTCAAGTTCAGGCAAAAAGAGCTAGAGGGAACATCATCTTGCTGTGTGACTGAGGGAATCGCTTGATACATTATGAAAAACAGGCTTGCTGGTCAGATCTGATAGAATTTATTCTGTAGGGGCCGGTATACCAGTTACCCTAAACTCCCTTTTTTATTTGCCCATAGGATATTTCAATTGCAATCTCTGAATCAGAAATATAATTTTAATCAGTTTTGCAAAGCAATCAAGGAATGAATATGATGAAATAGGTCTAATGACTGTGACTTCTTTGTATGCTATGCCCAATGTAATTCAGGGACTGCTATATTCAACCAAGCAGCAGTGTTTTCTTGGAGGACAAGAAAACTTTTTATTGACTTAGAAGCACTTGTCTGTCTCATGCCAGAACTGTGAGATTCAGTCTCTTTACATGCTTTTACATCTCCATCTTCATCATATCCATTTCCATATTCTTTTCTGCATTTATACAGTATGCTTTGCTTTGATTATTTATCTCTCCAATCCAGTTGTATGAGTCCTTCTATCTGTCATTAAAATAGCATTCATTTGGCCTTCTATTTCTGGGATGCTTACATTAGTATGATAATCAGTCTCATTTTCATTATCTGAACTCCTAGAAAACATGGTCACAATATCCGTAATGTTAAAAATTAAACTGACACTATCTTGATGCAAAGCCCAAGTGTATTAAAGCGTTAATACAGACGAAGTCAAAGACAGATGGACTATTAACTCTCAGAATTACAATGTACTTAGGATATACACTTAAATTGCATTAACTGGAATGAAGCAACACTGGATGACTGGCTAGCGTGAATGGCAAACGTGTTTGCCAATATAATATGGAAAAAAGTAACAGTAATTATGGAAGATGAATAATCTATGCCTTATCTATTTGACAGTGAAGCGGTATTGCTTTCAGCACCCGTATTTTGGGCTGCCATATAGGTTTTACGCTTCCCAACGCCAATCTCCAGCATCTGCCACCAAAAACTAAGACTTTCTGTATCTTGGAGAGAAGATTCCCAAGATGCAGGATTCTGCATCCAGGCAAACTCAAATGGTTGCTCATGCTCACAAGACACCAATATTTTTCAGCACAAATACTTGTAAAGATTGAAACAGAAAAGTATAAAACCAGTCATCTTGTTATCAAAGCACAACAGGATACAAAATAGACCAGGCTATCTCTCTAGAAATGCACCTGGGAAGTTTTGATCCACTTTGAAAATGGGCTGCATGCAGAAATACATGTCTAAGAACGGATACATTAGACCTCTCCAAAGGTAGAGACATTTAGAACATTAAAACCAATAGGTCTAATGACTGTGACTTCAAAAATATAGAAAGAAGAAACTGAGTCCAGGTAAGACCAATGTAGTCTTTGCCTTTGTATATCATCAAAGCTAAGCAAAGTCTAGACACAATATCAGATACTCCAAACCCTTGTTATAATGGGTTGTGGTACTTTATCATTTATTTTTGCTGTTTATCATAAGTAAGGCAATGACTCCATTTGTGACTCTTTGATTCCATTTGGCCAGTGCTGATGGGCTGTTTTCCTAAACAAATACTCATCTGAAAATAAGTCCATTTCATTAAGGGCTAGTACTTCCAATAAATAATAAAGCCTTTTATTTAGTGAAACTGGAAAATATGTTAACTTACTTACCTAAGTACAGTGGAAGCATCACAAACAACCCTCCTTTTTCATTCATGAGGAAGGCTTTAATTTGTATCTATAGTAGTGCTTACTGAAATGCAAATAGTTGCTATGTTAACAAATTGCATGGCTAAATACAGTTGAGACACACTGGGCTTTAAATGTGTCAAACAGGATTCCTTATCAGAGATTCCACAATATTTGGTGGGTTTATATGCAATGACTACTCTAGAAGCTAGAAATCTTACCCATGTTTCTCAAACACATTTGATCAGGAATTCCCTCCTCCTCTTTTTTAACACAATTTTAGAACACCTCTCCAAAGTACTGTCCCACAGAGTATGCTTTATTTTGGATATACTGACATAAAATGTCAAGTGCAACCAAAGCCACAAGACAACGGCAATCAATTAGTCCCACAACCCAAGATGAGGTCTTGGATCACCCAAGCAGGACCTGCAAGGAATGTTTCCAAGAACTAGATTTACAAACCCTAACTGACCATATCTTTCCATATTATTATTTTTTTTAATGCTGGATATACTGTTAGAAGAGTTTTGAAAATGGGAAGTGGGGATTTCATCAGAGAATTTTTAGATGTGCTTGTGAGATCTCACCCCCTGGAGAAGCAAATGAGAAGGATTTCAGTTTCCCACTTGGTTAGCCTGGTGTATCAGTTCAATTTTTGCTACCGTAACAGAATATTTGAGGCTGGATAATCATATTTGTTCATTTTGACTCACAGATCTAGAGGTTTGAGGTTGAAAGCCCATACCTGCTGGCCTTCTTGCTGACAGAGTCCCAAGACAGCCTAGAGCAGCATATAGCAAGAAACAGGGAGAATATGTATAGATGTGTTTACCGGTCAAATCTCTGTCTCCATCTTATTTTAGCCACCCAAATTCAATCACAATGTTCCATCCTAATGACTTCATTTCATCTTACTCACTTCCTAAAGGCCCCACCTCTCAATATATAGTTGAATTAAGTCTCTACCCTTTAAATTCTCATCCTTTTCAATTTCAATACATGAAGCCTTGAGGGACACTCAGTCATACCTGAACTATCATAGTTGGTATTTGCCTCCTGCATACACTGGATTAAACTGCTATCTGGCTCATGTCTAAGAAAGGGAGCATGTGAAAGACTATAACTGAAGCTGCTTGCTAGGTGGCTTAACAAAAGACACTCGGTTGCAACAGGCAGCTATCCTGCCCTGCCCTACAGTGGGCTAAAGATCCGTATTTCAATGGAGGAGGTCAGGGCCAAGTGCAAGACAAAGCACCATGCATTACATAGTCTTGGATACTTCCTTATTAGGAACAAGGAGATATCAGCAGAGAGAAGTCTCAGAGGTCCAAGATTTTAGCAGGAATCACATGTGAACAGCCTCAGGAATTTCATTTATCATTCTGAGGAGATTCCAGTGATGGGAGTTCCAAAGTATTCATAAAACCGCCTGTAGAGGAGAAAGGCCAGGTTCAGCCATTTGCCACTAGAAGAACAAACGAGGCCCAGACTGGGACCAGCAGAGCAAGTATGATCCTACCATGACTTCTCTGCCCTCTGCCCCCAACTCACCTCGTGTGGGGTTAGGGAGAAGCTAGAAGAATAAAGAAAGCTGTTACTCAGTCTACTTGCCAGTTTGCAGCAGTATCCAGATGATGCCAGAAGATGCATCACATACAGATAAATTTCAGAATTTTGATTCTAACTCCAACTGCAGATATTTATACCTGAGCCAAGACTATCTTGAGACTCAAGTGAGAAGTTGGATGTAACCAGTCATCTAAGTGTGTGCAGCATGCTCCGGGCACTGGCTAGGATTTAAATTGGAGGCCGACGACAAGCTAACCCTACAGCATGAATTTATAGAAGCAGTCGCGAGGGGAAAAAAAAAACAAGTATTTCACACTCAAAAGTGTAGTATTAAACTAATGCTTTGTAAAATCCACTAAGGCTTCCTCTAAAGTACCTAAGGATGATCCTGTCATTTTGCCAACCACTCCCTTGAATTTCCATAGCACTTTCATGCCCAGCGTCTCAACTGACACTCACAACCCTAGGCGGTAGCTGGTAGAAATGACTGTCTTCACCTTAGTTGCTGTGACTGACTAAAATCATAGGCACTGGCAGATTCCAAGCTCCTGCCGTACAATCTCCTTGTTCAGTGCTTTTCCAAACATACATACAATTTTGTTTTCGCAGGGGACAAGATGAGAGGTCACTTACAAACACTAGAATCCATTCCTCTAACATGATTGGAAATGACTTCTCGGTAAATAAAACTGAAATAATTACAGCTGTTAGGCAGGGTTTTAGATAGCAACATCAGCTTTGAAATAAAGTCAAGAACAGCATAAAACAGTAGGACCCCGGGCACTGTGGATGAAAGGCATGCTCCAAACCCAAGCTGGCTGCTGCTCTCTAGAGCTGGGAGAATTTTGTTTTTCTCCCCTTAAATAATTTTCGGAGGGGGATCTCTTTGATTACACTAAAACAAATAAAATCTTGTGTACAAGGAATTCTTTTGGCATAAAGCACAAGGCCTATTACCACATTATTTTTTTACACTGGCACACAATCTAAGAAAAGCCTCAAGGTGCAAATGATCTGCAGTCTATTTAACATCATGGTTATTTATTTTTATGGGACCTCATTATTGCTCTTTACCCTAAATTATAGGTAGATTCTTGGCTCCATTGCCCACTGTGCTGCAAGCCCCAGACACTGTTGTTGTTTTTTTTTAAAATAATCTTCAATACTTCATTGTTATGGTTTGTATCTAGATGTCCCCCCAAAACCTCATGTGGTAAGAGATAGCTGGATCTAGAGTGCTGATTACTAAATTAATCCACTGATCGGTTTGGCATGGTTCTGCTGGGATCAAGGATGTGACACTAAGATTAAGAGTATTAGGATTAAGGGCAGGAGTACTGCGCACCCTAAAGACAGGTAGCCTGGATAAAATATAAGATACAGGAAGACGCTGGTTAGCTGCTTGCTTGCATCCCTTGCTTTACTTTGCTGCCTCCTGCCTGTCTGCCATGCCACCCTGCCTCCAACCCAGCTGACTACAGACTGAAACCTCTACAAACTGTGAGTCAAATAAACCATTCTTCCTCTAACTCTGGGTGCCTGGTATTTTGTCCCAGCAATGAGAGAAAAGTAACTAAGACATTCATCAATCAAATATTCAACATCTCCCAGGTGATACGTTGGACAAGGAAGGGACCTACGGAGTTCAGTTGTTGAAATCAGTGCTATGAGTCCACTCACACTCTAGGAAAGTGCCACATGTGTAGCAAGATTATGTAGAGAAAGCAGGGTGTGGTGGTGCACGCCTGTAATCCCAGGATTTGGGAAGCTAAAGCAGGAGGATTGTGAGTTCAAGGACAGTTTGGGCTGCATTCCTGGACAACACAGTGAGACCTCATCTAAAAAAGATTAAGATTAAATCCTCTGCTGAAGCTGGGAGTAGCATTTAATTGTCCAGGTTTCCATATTCTTACATTTTAACTAAACGAGTTATTATGCCATAATTAGACAATGTGCTATCTGCTTGCAAAGAGGACATCATTTTTCTCTTCCCCAGGCCCCTCCACTAATCCCCGTTACTTCACCTTTGTTTTAACCCCAGTTGGAGACAAATCTATAAGTCTCTGGGTCTCTCCAACATGGAAAAAAAGTTCCTGGGGATTTCCATATGAATAAAATTCTGTAGGGTGCTGCGATTTGAGACAAAACTTCCCCAGCTGTATCAAGAGAACAGCTTAAAGCAATAACCACCACCCTTAGAATACCAATAACAATACACAGGTGATTGTTTTTAGCCTACTCCAGTTTATATCAAGTAAAGTGGTGAAAAGCTGTACAAATAAGGGAAAGATATGATCTCCTTTATTATATTAAAGTTGTCCCACTTCTCTAACAAAATTCCAGGTTGGATTGGTGAAACCATTAATGAAACCCTTCTTTGCACCCCACCAGCTCTTTGTTTATACTGTTCTAAACAGGGGAAATACATAAGCATGTAAAAAAAAATGTTCTGTGTTATCAAGAGCAGCTTTGGATTTCATACACCACCACTACCCCTCATTCATCCTACACTTCTGTGAAACAGGTCACTGCTTTATTATGAATAAGGAACTTGAAAAAGTTGATTTGTATATTAATGTTACATCTTGCAACTTGCTCACTTAGTATTTCTAATAGCTATTTGCAGATTCTATGATATATTCCATAGAGATGATCATTTCACCTACGAATAAGAACAGCTTTACTAGTTTAATTTCCAATTTAGATGACTTCTTCTTTTTTGTTTTATTATCAGTGTATATTTATGATACATAATAATTACATTCATCTTGGAAAATTGGTATGTACACATATCACATCTCAATCATTTTACCCCCACTCCTCTTCGCCCCCATGGTTTGAACTCATAATACTCCTACCTTAGCCTCCCAAGTAGTGAGAGGGCTGGGGATTTAGCTCAGTGGTTAGAGTGCTTGGCTTGCAAGCACAAGGCCCTGAGTTCCACCCTCAGTACCAAAAATAAAAATGAAAACCAAGTAGTGGGATTACAGGCATACAACACCATGCCTGCCTTATTTATATATATTTTATCAATAGTTCTTAATAACAACCAATTTTGAGTGCTTTGTAGGCATTGAGTAAAGCCCATGCAAATTAAAAGTAAGAATCAGACTCCACTCTAATGTCCTGGTAGAGGAATTCTGTTTACTGGTAAGACAGAAAATCAGGTAAGGCTGGAATGATCAGAATGGAACACTGAATTTAAAAAAATAACAAAATAAAATAAAATAAAATAAAAACCAGCTACAAGAGGGAGGAGCCCTGAAGTGTTAATATGGGCATGACCGACATACCTGATATGCGTTACTTCATCTGGTTCTTTCCACTTATCCCCATTTCATAGGTAGGGAACCAGAGACAAAAAGATGGTAACAAAGCACTAAGAGCGTTGCCAGTGCTCTTAAGTGCTATATTAAATTGCCTTCAATTACCACCTCTCATTAACAGATATTGAATGTCTACTCTTTGCTAACTACCATGTCCCTTTTTGATTAATTTAATATCACAATAATCCATTTAATTGAAGGAAGTGGGGTTGACAGAGGTTAGGTGACTTTTCCAAGGTCGTCCAACTAGCACAAGATTGAACCAAGGTGTTGTGACCCCAAATTCAGTCCTCTTTCCACCACTTCCTGCTGCTTGTAAAAATAGCTGATATTTATACAGTACTTCAAAGTTTGCAAAAATTATGATCACGGTTGTCTTAAATCTCACTCAAAGGAACTGAAATTTATTCACGAGACTAGGGAGGATCTTTTTCAGTTTTGAAAGGAGGAAAGTATGAGAGAAAAGAGGTACTTTAGGAAGGCTACAGCAGTACTGTGCTCCATGGATGTGTTGGGGCGATTCCACAAGACAGGTAGGAGCCTCCAA
Organism: Hystrix cristata; assembly: GCA_004026905.1. Classification (NCBI taxonomy): domain Eukaryota; kingdom Metazoa; phylum Chordata; class Mammalia; order Rodentia; family Hystricidae; genus Hystrix; species Hystrix cristata. The sequence goes on from PVJO010000215.1 coordinate 165,434, forward strand.
ATTCACCTCTCAACCCTTATGCTTCCCTCTATCTCATCTGCCAGATGAGACTAGTCCTGATTTAAATAATGATTCTGAAGGGAACCTCTAGAAGAGAGGAAATAATAGAAGTATTTCTATGTCACTCTTTTTCCCTGCATTTAACTTTCAGGAATATTTTTGTTAACTGAAAAGAGCACACCAAGGAACCATTATCACCGATACAAGGAGAAAACGGATGGTGATTTCTTCAGCCACGTCCTGTCAGTGTCAACAATTTAACTAAACATATAGTAGTCATAACCTCATCAGTGTTAGATTTTCAAGGTTTCTGGCACCATATCTCTTCATCTCCCTCATTAAGTTTATAGAGTGTTCTTCGGGACGTTTGCTCAGAATGAGGATTTCACTTTCAATTGGCACATCTTAGAGGTGAGTAGGCAGATGATTTTTCTGCCTTAAGTCGCTAACTAACAGGATAAAAGAGTATTCATGAAAGAGGCCCGATGCCCTAAGCCAGGTGCTTATCAAGTAATGGTAGATGGGTTTGACCTCATCCCTTACAACAAATCCTGACCGCTCACTCACCAGGGTTGGGTCCAACACAGCAGGCCAGCTGAGACTGAAATATGAGAGGCGATTCTGTCTCCACTAGCTTCTTGCTACATGTCCTGTACTGCTCCTCTCTATCTGGGATCTCCCTTCATGTAGAACTGGAATCTTGAATTCTCCAACCACCAGACTGGTTCCTTCCAAACAAACTCCCAAACCCAAACCTGCTTTTCTCTCATTTTATCATAACACATCACCATTCTGCGCTCAATTATCTCAGACAAAAATTATTGTTAAAAAATATCTTTCCGATTTAAGCAATTGGAAGCTTGATCTAACTTCTCTCCCAAGGATATCTGCATTTTAATAAGAAGTAGAGTGAAGAATGCCTTAGCTTAGAGAGCAGGTTCAACTGTAGAAGGTGAAAGAGGGTGGGTAACATGGAGTTTTGGGGTGGCAGCTCTTCCCAGCATTCACCAAATATATCCTGCAAGAAGCAGCTATCTCCACCAATACACGTGTACTTTCACTCCTGATTTGCAATATAGGGATATAATACATGATCATGAGGACTAAACAGGTTGGTTAGTAATTGTTACTAACCTTTCACAAAGTTACACAGTACTACACAGTAGTGAGAACTTTTAATGACTGCTGTCCTTTGCTTTTTATGTAAATAAACTTATCTACCAATATAGATAATTTCTACCTACATGGAGACAAAAGGAAACTACAGTTAATCAGTCCATGTATAGAATAATCAACCTACCTTTGGTTTTCAACTACCCACAAAAATACAGCCTGTTTCCTGTATGGGGTGGGGAACACTTCCAACACTGGCAATGGACTTCTGTTTCCTATTAATAGGTGGCCATTATCAATACTATGTGACCCAAGGAAGTCTGAAATGCCACTGGACCAATTCAAGAGCAACAGTATGTTCTTAGGGCTGAGATAAGTAACTGAATCAAGAATGATGATACATGAGTAAAGGAAAACTTGATGCTGCTTCACTTTGTACCACAGCTCTACTCCCAGCCAAATATTTATTATCCAGATATGGAGTTTAATAGCTGTCAGATGTCACTGTATTCTAACCAAGGGATTATCACTACCATGTGTACATTTCACTACCTTCCATTCCTAGGATCCTTAAACTACTAGAGGGCTACTTGATCATGAAAGTAGTCATTCTGGATATTTGGGGGTAAAAAATACTATAAGAAAATGAAGATTTTGTTCAATTCCTGATCAGAGGAATGAGTCACAGAAGGATAGTACTGAAGAACATAAAAAGCATCCTGGTAATATCCCACTCTGTTTCATAGGAGATAGAATTTAGGCACAGGCTTCACGTATTGGTACTGTGAGATCTAGGTGAAATATGGACGTGGACATCATGTACTATCTATTTCCCAGGCCACTGTTAGGATTTGGATCTGAAGTGTCTCTGAAAACCTCATGTGTTGAAGGCTTGGTGCCCAATGCAGCAGTATACATAGGTGGGGACTCAGAGGTAACTGAATCAGGAGCATTCCAATGGATTAATCTGCTGATAGAGTCATAGCTTACCAGGCTATTGAAAGGTCATGGAAATTATAGAATGGAAGGCCTACTTAGAAGAAGAAGGTCACTGGGGGGACATGTTTTTGAAGAGTATATTTTGTCCCCCATCCCCATTCCACTTCTTAGTCACCATGATGTGACCAGCTTTGCTCTACCACGCACTCTGTCCCATGACATTTGACCTCACCTCAGGCCTAAAAGGGATTTAACCATGGACTGAAACCCTTGAAACCTTGAGCCATAATAAATCTTTCCTCCTTTAGGTTAATTTCCTCAGGTATTTTGTCATAGCAGTGGAAAACTGGCTAAAATGACCACACAACATCTCTTCCTCTAAGTGGTACATGCCAGCAGCACTAATGGAACCAGTAGGTGCCTTTTCTGGTCACTAGTTTGCCTTTTCATTATTTCCCAAGAGTTACTGCAAGAGTCAGATTCTCACACTTTCACCTGCTTCTTCTCCTATTCTGGTCTTCTTCTATTTGCTCCTCAGGTTTCAAGGTGATGTTGTAGACCAAGAGGCCTTTATTCAACACTTTTTCAATGATTCACCAAATGAATGAATAAATGTTGCTCAAGCATTTTTCACAAGCACTGGTCTGGACTGTTAGTTGAAATTTCAATGTTCTCTGTCTTCAGATACAAATAACCAGTGATAAATTGGGAGTGTCAAGGACAGTTTCTATGCCTTGTTCTCTCCAACAGCCATATGCAGTGTGTTCTCCAGCCTAGAGTCATGAAAGCCATAGTGGGTAGATGGACAGAGTCAAGAAGAGACAGCCAGTGTGGCCTGGAGGGATGCTGTCCCTTGCTGGACATCTCCATGGTCATATGGTTGATGACAGGAGACAGGGCACACAGCCTGGCTAGATGCCACACATCTGGGCTCAAAACCAAACATCTGCAGATACTTCCTGTGTCTACTATATACATCCAGCCATCGTTGGACAGATAGATTTTAAGTCCTACTTAACCCACCCATTCCACTGCTTTCTGTACCAGGTGTCTGATGGTACATGAGTCAAATACTCATTTGAACCTAGCATCTGTTGGCATACATTGATGTGCAGATAAAACCAAAATCATGAATTATTCCGCCAGCATTTTCATAGTATTCTTGTCTCATTCCTTGACAGAAGCTGAGGACAGTTTTTCCCAAGCCCCTAACCATTTCTAAGTCAGGCGTGCCTCCTGGTCCCTGCTTTATGAGAATGCAGGGAGCTGGGGGACTTGTGCTGTCTCCATCACACCAGGGAGACACGCAGGTGAACACATCACCAGAGTCATCATCTTTCTGAAGTCAGTGCTTGGCTGCCCCTAGGCTCACAAGCACTCAGGGCCAGCAGGGAACCCTGCACACAATCTGGCACCCGTGGTTCTCCAGGAACAAAGGCTAGACAATCCCTTTGTCTCTGGACATCCTAAAGTTAAAATCACATCTTTGCTGACAATTATGATCCTGTATTCTTTTATAAATCATGCTATTTCTGAAATAACATAAAGCAGGCGAATGAGTATTATTGGCATTTCTCTTAGGAGGACTGCCTGCCCTTCACTAACACTACCATTGTGCACTGCAGTCAGGAAATGAAAAAAGCCCAGGGATTTGCTTTGAGCTTGCTTTAGGCCATTTACTGTTTTCATCCTCCAGCAATAAAAAACAACGAGTCAGGTGAGTACGAGGGGACCCTCCATATGCAATGGCTGCCTCTGATTTGCCAAGGTCCCCTAGCTGTTGTCATACCAACTTGGTACACACTTTAGTGACTGTAACTGCACTTGTATTTCCTGTTTTTACAAGGGCTCTAAGCTCCCAAAATAAAGAGGTTCTTCCAGAGGCCTCACAGCCCATGGTACCTAACATAAGGACCCTGTTATGGTTTGTGTCTAGATGTCCCCCCAAAGCCTCATGTGGTAAGAGATAGCTGGATCTAGAGTGTGTGATTACTAAATTGATCCATTGATTGGTTTGGCATGGTTCGGCTGGGATCAAGGATGTGAGACTGAGATTGGGGGTGGGAGTGCGGGCCGCCCTGGGGGCAGGTAGCCTAGATAAAAGATACAGGAAGAAGCTAACTAGCTGCTTGTTTGCATTGCTTATTTGCATACATTCCTTGCATTTACTGACTTTACTTTGCGGCGGGTCGGCTGCCGGTCTGCCACGCCGGCCCGCCCTGCCTCAGACCCAGCCGACTATAGACTGAAACCTCTGCAGACTGTGAGCTAATAAACCTTTCTTCCCCTAACTTTGGGTGTCGCGTATTCTGTCCCAACAATGAGAGAAAAGTAACTAAAAGAACCATACTGTAGGGAGACAAGACATAAGAAAAAGTGGGAAGTTTGTTCTCTAGACCCTTGGCTCTGCAGCCTCCTCCTCAAGACTGTGGATTGAGGGCCTTTTGGTAATTTTAATTTTCCTTTTATACTCTCTCTACCCACACCAAGAAGGTATCTCTGCAACTAGCACACTCCATGGCCACCACATTTCCTCACTGTCTCTGCTTAACTACTCAAGAGAAGGCACAATTTTGCTCATAAGTTTTAGATCTGAATCTCCTTTCCCTTCCTAGGTCTGTGAACAGGCTTGACAACCTAAAAGGAAGCTTAAAACACTCCCCTACGAGGAGCTACACCATTCTGGACCAAAAAGATGCCTATTGGGTGGAGGAACCCACACCACATGTGACTGCATTAGTAAAGCCTAGGCCAGAGTTCCACCCTGACAATCTGAACACACGGGCTTATGGAAACCCTGTAATACTTTCACACCTTAAACTCAGAGTCTGGTTCAAGCTCTGAATGGTCTCTCTCCTCAATTCTGAGCTCCATTCTGACCCTCCTGGCTATAAAATTTCTCCATGGTTCTATTCAAGAAAGAAAGATTTCAAGGCAGCTTCATCAAAAACAAGAGTTCCAACACAGAAGTCCAAGATCTCCTTTATACTCTCTTAATTTCATTCCCAACACAACGAGGGACACACAGAGAAGGAAGAGGTTGGAAAAGGGCTAAAAGATATTCATCCTTCCTCTTTGCTTTTTAATGCCTTTCCAATTTCTTTTCCTTACAACCTCAACATTATATCATACCTTTCACATTTGACTCTTTCTTTCATTAGTCCTCCACCTACCACCTTCTTTGTTAGCAACTTTACCCACCTGTCACATGGTAGAAGGATAAAATTTCTAAAACCACTGTTTGTATCCTCCCCATGCCAACACCGCCACAGAATTACATGACCCAAAGATGACCTTGGGATACACACTAGTGTTTCTTTACCATTAGAAGAACTATTTCTGCAAAAAATTTTCAAGTTGTCGTTTTCATTTAAAAAACAAGATGATAAAAAGCACATACATAAGCCATTATTTGTAAAATGCCTACAGATGATGAAGAAGAATGCATATCAATATACATACACACGCATGCATATGAGTGAGCGACCACATGTGTATGTGTCACCCATGGAGGCCAAGCTGAACCTTTTGGATGAAGTGAGTAACTGAATCCCAAGGAAAATGTCAGGAATCAAGAGTGATTTCAAATTTCTTCTAAGTTTTCTTTCCATCAATCCCTCCAGATTAAAAAAGAATACATAAAGATTCCTCAGAATTCCACTTAAATTTGATACCTAAATTAGCTTCAAAAAGCAGTCACATGGGTGGCAAAAATGTAGCGGTTATGAAGCAGGGGTCTCATTGCGGTATGAAAATGATTGCTAGCTAGAAAGAGGGATTTTCTAGTCCTCTTCTGGTATTGCTTAGCTAAATAAACTCTGACACCTCAGTGCCTCAACGCTTGGTATCTTAGATTCTTTCCAGGATTTATTAGTGTTCTGTGGTTATATTATTTTAAAATTATGTGGATATTTGGAATAATGACTACCATGTCCACGAGGGCCATCACTACTACCACCATCAACCTGATGTCTGCTCTTCCTAGAAAAACTTGCAATTGCTCAGTTATACATATACCTTAATAAGTGGACAAATAATGGCTTTCCTAATATTGTAATGAGGAATACAAGCAAATTCTATATTTTAGTGACTTAGTATATCTGGGTTGTACCAGTTTTAAACTCCTCAAGCATTAGAGCCCACTGCAAGACTGTCTCAAGTCTAATGATGGGAGACCTTTCTAATCAGGTTTCCAAAACAGCTGTCAAGGGGAATTACAGAAATTTCAAGAAAAGTTTGATCTTCAGAAAATGTGAGCTTCATTCGTATCCTCATATTTGGCCCAGGCTCAGACTTTTCAAATGTTATTCCAGATACTCCCTAATCCAATCACTTAGGCCAGCACCCAGTGTTAATTCAATGTCCTTTCTCTGCACAATCAGCATGCATAATATTCTTTACCCTGCGTACCACTTACAGAGTTGGTCATGTTGCCCTTCAGCTATATAAGAAACGAGACTCAGCCTCCCAATTCAAATAAAACTTGTATGAGAAGGTCTTTGAGGGGTGGAATGGTAAGTGATAAATGTCAGGAATCACACAGACCACAAATGACCTTATATAGTTATCTGAGACAAGTTTGCATGGAAGAACTACCCACATATATCCTTTGTAAGCCTTATTCTTCTCCCACCTCCTCAGAGACAGGGTAGGCACACAGCATGCACTTAATATTGACTGAATCCATCTATTCTCATATTGACCAAATTTATGTTCCCTTAAAATGATCCATAATCTCTTGGTAACCTGAGCCTGTGCTCCTTGCAATTTCTTTAAGGGAGAGCTCTGGGTTAGGATATTGGTGTCCTTTACTCACCTCATCCATAAACCCTTCCCTGACAACTCTGGTCCAACCTACTCTCATTTTTCTCTCTCTCTATTGTACTTACTCCCAGTTCTACTCACTTTGGCACATACACGATACCTTATCTTGCCACGTAAAATGTGTTTCATAAACATATCATCCTTCCTAAGAACCCATAAGCTCCTCAAGGGCAAAGACCATATCTGACAGTTGTTTTCTACATCCTGTGGTGTACAACGTCATACAAAGGCCAAAGCAGGCGCTGAACACATACCTGTTAAATGAAGTTGAATTTTAAAGATAATATTGTGTTGCCAGTGATCATTCTGTTTTAGGGAATTATCAAAGAGCAGAATTTTCTGTTTTTCCCACTTATTTCCCCCAAGGTAAACCCATAGGTCTCCACACCTGAAGTGCTAGTAAGGGAGTGGAGACTCAGAAAGCAGCTGGTTACTTTCAACAAAGAGGAGATTGTATTTCAGCAACGGGTTGTGGGATTTGATCGATTAGTCACTAGTGACTCTTGGCCAAACCTTCGGTGTTATCAGGAATAAAAGGTAGCCCAGAGTGGTGCCAAATATCACATTTCTGCCTGCAACACATTTCTGCCACTTGGGAAAACTCCCAAGGGATCCACTGTCCCTTATCAGCTTAGGTCCGACTTACCTTTCAAACAGGTAACACTTTGCAGCCTGTTCAGCCTCAATAGGACAACGTCCTCTTTTACACTCAGATTCTCTTCTGATGTCTTCAATATTGGCTTACACTGTTACTGGAGACCCAGCCAATGTGTGAAAAGCCTTTTAATATTCTACCTTGAACCATATGTGTCAGGGTGGGACAGGGGATAGCGCCAACACCTGCAGGGAGCTGCTGTCTCCGTTTCCCAAGCTCTAATTTGCATTGGGATGTTGAACGCAGGAACAAAGCCTCCTGCCTGACTTTTGCAACTTCAAGCAGAGGGGAAAGAAATAAAGAGTCCATAAAGTCTTAACTTTGATACTCGAAACACAGAACAGCATTTCCACCCTCCAGATCACAGAAAGCAGACCACAGACTAATTTAAAAAATCTTTGGCATTAGGGATGTTAAACTGAGGATCTGCAAAAAGCCAGAAATCACATGTCCCCTTTATTACAAAGGAATGGAAGAGAATTTGGAAAAACCAGGAATCATCTCCGAGTCCATAAATCAGCCCAGTTGGAGGAAAAAGCAAATGGTCCGCACCTGGAAGAAGCCTTCACCTGGAGCAGAAGCACGGCCTAAAGGATCGGACTTTGGGCCAAGGCTCCAGACTGTGCACTGTGATTAATGACTTGAGCGAAAGGTCTCAGTTGAAGTTGAACAATTAACTTGTTCTCTCTGCATCTCAGAACTCTCCTCAGCATAACTATGTCTTCCCTGATTGCGGATATTTACCAAAATGCAAGCCAGCCTGGGGAGCCTCGAACATGTCATCATCAGACTGTTTCTAACAACCAGGAGGGTCCTGGCATTTGTCAGGACTACTTTAGTCAAATCATCTATGTTGACTCTGCATGCATGTCTCAACCTTTCAGTTCCTTTTCAAGTTCAAGAACCATCTTAAATGAGGCAACAGCATTGGCCTCGATCTGTCAAGGGGGAAAAAGTCCACCGCGCAGAGGATTGCAAATGGACAGCATATGGCCTGGCCTGTTTCTGGTCATTCCCAAAAAAGTTCTAAGGGAATTGAATGTCTGTGAGATTAATAGTTCCCTCCTGTTCTGCCTTTATCCTCTGGAATAGGTTTTACTAATCTCTTTCAGATCCCCTAAAGCATTTACATTAAACCAATCGCTCCTCCCAAATCTATACCCAAGCCTCTGAGAAGACCTGCTAGAACCAAAGGAAGTTTCCAAACCACTTTTTATTTTTCCTGGAGGTGGATCTGTCCATGGAAAAGAAAGGTGGGGATTCTAGAAGCTGGTTTGGAATACGGAAGCAACTACAAGGAAACCAGTTTCCTCATTTGATCTTTCAAAACGGTTTCATTTGGGATAAATGGGGTTACCAACAACGGATGTGGCCCCCACTGTGGTAGCATCAAGGGTCCTCAGTGGTCACGTCTAAGAACATCCGCACTTCTAACCTGCCAGAGGGTGGTCTCTATATCTCCTCTGTCCCCAAGTCCACTCATAACCACTTCTCTCCTGCCTTTGGGAAACTGAATAAAAACAAGACACTGATAACAATAATCATAGATGGAGCAGCACCACTAACATGCATAATATCTCCCATGGGCCAGGAATTATTTGAAACACTTTATGTACATCAATTTACACAATCTTCACAACAACACTCTTAAGGCAGATGTTACCATTATCACAATTTTAGAGTGAGGTGGGTACAGAGACATCAAGTAACTTATCCAGAATCACAAAGCCAATAATGGTAAAGCTAGAATCCAAGTGCATGTCTCAGTCTTATGTGCTTAATGCTACCGTAGACTACCAGAGCCCAGACTAGATGAGGCCACTCTGTTCAGCTCTGGACTTACTGGCCTCCAGCCCCTTCTGCTGGCAAAGTCGGAGAAATCTTCAAACGCAGCACCTGCTTAGGAGCCGGACCTGTGGAATCCTTTTCTGCTATTCAGCATGCAACCTCAAATGGGTTTTAAGCCTCTAAGACTTAGTCATCCTCATCTAAAAATTCAGCACAGTAAGAAAGCCTCCCTTACAGGGTTTGTGCAAGGATTAGTGGGATAAAGGACACGGAGTCTCAGCAGTGCCTATGAAGGCAAAGGAGTGTAACAAATGGTAGCTGTGATTATTATTGTTCAGATCCCCTTATATTGGCTAATGGGACACTAAAGGATTGGAGAAGAGGACATAGAAACAACTGCAGCTTGGAAAGTAGGCATGAAAAGGTACATCGATGTGGCAGAGAGACTGAAATACCAGAAGACTAAAAAGTACTGGTGAGAGTTACCTACCTTCCTGGCCTGACCCAATTAGGAACCTGTATGTTAACTTATCTCTGTGAAATAAATAATTCTCATTTTTAAAACATACTACATCGAGGAAAAAACAAAAGAAGCAAAGATGTCCAGCTTGGGGGAATTAGACGAATCTTCCTGAAACTCCCAGTACAAAGCAAGAGGGCGATGTATCCTCCACAACAACCAAGGAGCCGTATTCTTCCCTCTGCATTTCCCACATGCTCTTGCCAACCCCTGACACATCACATTCTTTGCATCAATAAGGGCTGGTGCCAGGACACACTAAATTGCCTTTGACTACATTTAACTGATCTAGTACTTTTTTATGATTCTTTCTTGTTGCACCATTTTTCACTTTTGACTTTATAATTCTCTGCTGACTTTAAATAAAGCTTTACCAGTCTACCCTAGGTGGTTTTTAATAGAGATTTAGGGACTAGGCTGTGTTGTGGTTTGGATTCAGATTCTACTCCAGCAACAAGGGGAAATTAACTAGGTGGTTTCATCTCAAGTGCTCATTTATACTGGGAATGGACAGAGAGTTTATCTTCTCCCAAGCCTTGTAATCATGACACTACAAAGTGATATTTGAGAAATAAAAAATTATGTAGCAATAGCTTCCATACCACAAAAACCACTGCACCGTGTCCCTGCAGCCCCAGATGACTGGGGCAATATAAAGACAGCCCTGGAATTACTTGCTGAGTGACAGGGAGGATTCTGCCCACATTCAGTCCTATGCCAAAGACAAGGCTTGTTCTCCTGGAGACGAGGAACTCAGATGACCCTCCAACAGCCACGCCAGCCCTCCTGATGTTCCTCGTTCTTCTGTGTTATGCCTGCTCCTCACTGTCTCTTGCCCAGAGGAAACACAGATGTCAGTGTGGACTCTGTCCCTGGGGAAAGTAACACGATTGGAGAAACCAAGCCAGACCAAAAAAATGCCTAAAATGAACATTTATTTTTAAAGAAGAATTGCCTTGAGGTAATTAATTCTTGTCAATATAAAACTGGTAAATCAGCAGGACTTTGGTTTATGTCTTGTTCTTAATCATCGCAAAGCCCTTGCTTCATCAAAAGGAACACATACAACATGGGCAAAGTATTAGGAACAATAATTTTTAAAATATCTCTACATCCATTCCCTCGCTTAGAAATAAATACGTACCTTTGAACGTTCCTACAGATCAGAGTTCCTCACCTCCATCTACTCCTGGTGGTAAAGGGTTCTCTGAATTTTGATTTTCCATTCCCTTGGTCTTCTTCACAGTTTTGCCACATATGTAAGAACCCTCTACAAATAATCTTTTGTTTTGCATTTTCAAGTTTTAGATAAGTGGTATTATGTAACAAGTTTCTTTTTCTCTGAATTTTTTAGATTCATCTACACTGAATGTTGCTCCCCTTCTCTTGATAAATCATCTGAGTTGTTTCCAGTTCCTTTTTTGCCTGCTTTTGGGTTTTGTTTTTGCTGTCACAAACTAAGCTCTCAATACAGTTTGATGGACCCGAGCCTGTATAATAGCTTCTCCTGGTTAAAATCCTAGAAGTGGAATTTCTGGATCTTTAAATTGGCATATACCCAACTGGACTAGAAAATAACAAACTGTTTTCCGACACAGACAATATAACGTCACACTCTCACCAAAACAATTTTTTGAGTTTCTGTTGCTCTACACTTTGTCAGCACTTGGAATTATCCTGTTTTTTTTTTTAAATTTTGCTGAACCACTGAGTAAAAATATATTTTGTTGTAATTTATATCTCCATGTTTGCTTCTTTATCAAAAATTACTAAGTAAATCTTACATAATCTCAAATCAAATTCTTTATTTAAAATAACCATGAAATATAGAGTAGGTATGAGTCAATGCAGAAAGATACGGATACATAGATATACAGGAGTTATATACCTATATTTATATCTACATAAGATATTCATCTTTACACACACAGTGGGAGCAGCAAACTAGGTCCCATGAACCAAATCTAACTCATCACCTGTTTTTTCCTAAATAAAGTTGGATTGGAGTACAGCTATATCCATCGACTTACACACACTGCCTGTGAATACGTCCACACTACATGACAGAGGAGTTGAGTAGTCACAGCAAAGAACATGCGGTCTGCAAAGCACACCGCCCAGCCCATTACAGTAAAAGTCTGCTGACCCACGACTTATGGCATTTCCATTTACAGACACAGATATCCCACACTCAACATATATGTTCCCTCAAACGTCTTCCTCCCCAAAACCATTCCTCATAAAATGGTTCCACCTCCCAGAAAAATAGTCAGGCAGAAAACGTAGGCATTAATCATCACATGCTCTTTGTTCGATTCACTATTTCCAACCAATCTACAGATGCTACCAAAGTATGTAACCTTCTCAACACCAGTGGGCAATGCCTTCCTCTCTATACCCGCTGTTAAGTGACCCCCACATGCAATGACCAACCCATCTGTCTCCATTCTTTAATACACATGATGTTTCACAGTACTTTGTTGCATTTGTTTGTTTTTGTCTGCTGTCTCCTCCTAAACTCCTAATTTCCTTGAGCACAGACACCTTTGCCACTTCTGTACACAATACAATGCCTTACACAGCAAATACTTAATTACAATTTAGCTTTCTAAAGGAGGCTATTCAAGCTCTCTCAGAAACCAGAGAGCCTAATATAAAAAGACATTTGTGGCTGCCATGCCACTCACTAGTCAGGTGGGTCTGGAGATAGTCGTTACTCTCCTAAATCCTACGGCTGAGAGGACTAGGGCAAAGAGACCCTTGTTAATATCACTTAATGCAATGCTCCTCAAATATTTCTATGTGTGGAAGAATCATCATGAGAGCTCATTAAAACTAACAGATGTCAGGGTGCCACCCAAGGCCCACTGAATCAGGATCCCTGGAAATAGATGCTTGAGCATTCTGACTTTATAGAGGTTCCCTGGGAGATTCTTCCATCACATGACATCTTCCTGACTACATCTCTCCAGCTCTGTCCCACCCTATAGCATTGTCCCTGATGGATCACTAATATCACACAGGACCCCCCCACACACACACCAGGCCTTTGCTTGCGTACCAGATCTTCCTTAAACTTCTTGACCCTCCTTCAGTGATCAAGAAGCCTGATTGGAGGGAATAATTACATGTTTTCTCAGGCTACATTCTGCTGTTCAATTTCTGTTTTTTATCAAAGTGGTTGCTTTTCTAGTTAATGATGGGGGTTCTCCCCTACACTGAACATCTTCACTGCTAGGCATGGCTAAATCAAAAATCTTCTGCCACATGCTAGTATCGCTCCCTTGTATGTGCCATATCTTCTAGTACTTGCCTCAGGGAAGAAGCACGCAAACATTTGTGCAGTGCATATATTATCAGAATGCTTGTTTTAATTTTTACTGCCCTCTTCATTTTCAACATATTACAGCTCATTTGATATGTAAAAAAACAAATGTTAATAGAAAAGGTTAGACCAATGACAATACCAATAAGATGCTGTTAGTATTTATTAGAGATTTTTCTTATTAGACTTAATTTTTTTCCTAAATTGCATGTGACCCATTATCATTATGCTTGGTGAATAATACAACAAACAAAATTACCAGCCTATTTTACTCAAAGAGAACATCTAAGTTTCCTTGGGTTTTATAACACCAAGCATAGCACAAATTTAAGGAATTTTTCCAGTGTTGCACTCGGTGATTTTTAGGGGTCTATTTTCCCCAGAGGCATGTAAGTACTAAAATTGCATTGGATTGCATTTTGCTCTCAGCGGGTGAGGAAGTGCATAGCCAATGGATTATTTGCCATTCTTTATTTCCATTTTATGCAGTCACACAGAGGTATCTCTCAGGTGGTTGTTGAAGTTTACTAGACACTCAGGAGCCATTTTGCACTTTCTCTAAAAGGCATTTATAATCTATAACCGAAGGGGTCGTCTATGAAGTCATTGGTGTAGGACACCAAATTCAGCCCATGTTAATTCAGGATATAGAAAGGAGATCTTTTGCTATGAGATTCCAGTATTTGGGAAAACTCTTCATGTTGACTACAAATAGATTTAAGGTATTATGTAGGAGCTGATAAAGACAGAACATTAGGGATCAGTATACAGGGATAAAGAACTTCAGAATATTTGATGAACTAGGAAAGAGCAGTTAATAAAAGAGCTATACAAAAATCACACCATTTTGCTACACTTTTATCTGTAATAAAAGCATTAAATTCTGATGATACAGTATTACTACTGTGCTTTCTTTCAACTGGATATCTCCCATAATTATCATTCACGCTTCGCTATTACTCTGATAATCGATGCTCCATTTGAGGATCCCTAAAACCCTGAAAAAAGCCAGAAGTTCTGTCTTGAATGACCAAGAAATAGATTAAAATATATTCAGTGTAGTTATACTGTTAAGTGTATCTGATTGGAGACATAGGTGCACACATGGAACAGAGGAAGGAACACAGGGTTGAGGATTGGAGACCTGGCTTTGACTCCTACGAAGGATACTTATTAGCCCTAGGACCTTGGGTAAACTACATAATAATCTTCCTAAACTTCAATTTCCTGATATATAAAATGGGGATGTTTCCAGGATTAAATAAGCTCATGAACATATGTAAAATAGAAGCATGGTACCTGGCTCTAAAGAACCATTCAATAAGGAGTAACTAGTATTAATGCTAATGTCTTCTTTCCATGCTCAGTAAATCTATAAGCCATTAATATACACATGGACCACTATTGTTTTTCTCTGTATCTCTTTATTTGCCAGAATATACAATTTATGTGAATACCCTCAACAGTGACAGAGCACAGAAAGTTTCCTGCAGATTGTCAATCCTGGAATGTTTAAATTTGAAGAAGAAAAGCAATGTTTTCACGGAGAGAATTTCTTAATCCCATAGCCTCAGGGAATCAAACCTGAAAAGTCCCCAAAATAGTTATAAATCACCCCTTCTGTGGGTTATTACTATTATAACTGTAATATAATAAACAGATTGTTACAAAAATGTAAATACTGAAAAAATTGACATTCTTTTTTATCCTCTTCTCATTCCCACTTTAATCTAGTTTTTCCGAAGAAGTACTGTAACATAGTTTTACACCTCTCCTTCCCAAATCATTCCTGTCCACTCACCAATGTGCAAGCACCCATGCGTATGTGTGTGTTTACAATTCTGTGCTTTAAGTCCCTACATGTACATGTATAATGTTGTATTCTTAAATGCATAAATTCTAACACACGGCAGTCTTTTGTACTCAAAATACGTCTCAGTGATCTTTCTGTGTCAGTATCTCATTTACTTAACCTTTTTTTTAAACTGTTGCACCATATTCAACATTACAAATTTATCATACTTTAATCATTTCTCTCCTGATAGGTATATATGTCTGTATTTTTTTTACTGATAAAAAATGCTGCAATGAATATATTCTACACATTTTCTTTTTGACATGTATAATTGTTGGGTTGTAGGCTATTGAAATTTACATTAGCCTTTTAAATTCAATTAGATTTTTTAATACAGTCCAAAATTTAAAAGTAAGTACAGGTGTACAGTGAACAGACTTTCTTTCATCTGACTCTTCTCCTCTGCCTAGTTCTCCCATCCATAGGGAATCACTATTACCATGCATCCTTCTGAGTATTTTCATAAATATGGATTCATATCATTCTATCCTCCATGTATAATGATGTATTACATATAGTTCCATACCTTGGTTTATTCTCTTAACAATGTATCCTGCATAAATCGTCAACTATGTATTTAGAGATATTTCTCATTCTTTTATAGAGATACGCAATATTCCAGAAATTAAACATACCATAATTGAACTATTTCTCAATGGATAGATATGTAGCCATTTTCAAGGTTTAACTACTACACCCACTCTACAAAAATTACTAGATACATAGGTGGACAGATAAGTAGGTAGAAAGATAGATAGAGATATAAAATTTTGAATACATTCAAGTATTTCTAGGAGTAAAATTTCTGACCTGTTTTTATATTGGATTGGTGATGATTTCATTATCAATCTCTAGAAACTGTTTATATCTTAGAAATATATACATGCTCTACCATTGTCTGTTAGAAAATTTCCATATACTTTTAAGTTCACCTTTTATTTTTAAATTCAATTTATTTTTATTTTTCTCTGCAAATTTTTCTTTTTTAAATAAAGGATATTTTTAGTAAAGTCAAATTAGTCAATTTTGGAGTTTTATATCAGGTCTTCTATGTTATCATGTTTTCTTTAGCACTATTATGGATCCTTTTTTCTCTTCCATTTAAAATTATAATCCCTTTGAAATGTGTCCTAGGATAAATTGCAGATCTAAAGTTATCTTTCATTCAAAACACTTTCTAGAGAGCCTCTTTAACAAATGGCGTTGGAAAAATTGGCTTCCTACATGCCGAAAACTAAAACTAGATACGTATCTCTCACCATGTACTAAACTAAAATCAAAGTGGATCCAAGATCTAAACATTGAAACAGAAATACTAAATCTACTACAGAATAGAATAGGAAGAACTCTTGAAGACATAGGGGTAGAAAAAAAATTTACAAACAGAACCCAGACTACATGGGATATAATACACAGAATCAGTGCTTGGGACCACATCCTATTAAAAGGCTTTTGGACAGCATAAGAAATCACCAATAGAGCAGGGCAAAAACCCACAGACTGGGAAAAAAATTTTGCCAGCTGTCCCTCAGACAAAGGTCTAACATCTAGAATATACAAAGAACTCAAAAAAATCAAACCCCCCAAATTTAAAGACCCAATCCAAAAATGGGCATAAGAAATGAATAAACATTTCTCAGATGAAGAAAAAAAATGGCAAATAAATACATGAAAAAGTGTTCAACATCACTAGTCATTTGAGAGATGCAAAGCAAATCTGTTAAGATTCCGTCTTACTCCAGAAAGAACAGCAATTATCAAAAAAATCAACCAACAACAAATGCTGGCGAGGCTGTGGGGAAAAAGGAACCCTCCTGCACTGTTGGTGGGAACGTGGATTGGTCCAGCCACTGTGGAAATCAGTGTGGAGATTCCTCAAAAATCTACAGCTAGAGGTCCCATTTGATCCAGCTATTCCTCTACTGAGTATCTTCCCCAAAGAATTAAAATCATCATACCACAGCAATATATGCACAACCATGTTCATAGCAGCACAATGTGTAATAGCTAAGTCTTGGAAACAACCCAAATGCCCAACAACTAATGAATGGCTAAAGAAGATGTGGTTTTTCTACACAATGGAGTACTACACTGCCATGAAAAAAGATAAACTAGAGACATTTGTAGGTAAATGGATGTACCTTGAGTACATACTCTTAAGTGAAATAAATCAGACACTCATGAGTACACATCGAATTGTTTCTCTGATATGAGTAACCATAAGGGTAAATAAGGACAAAGAGGTATAATAGATATTATACAAAAGGAAGGTTATATTCAAAAGACAGGAGAACTAGAAAGGGGGAAGGGGGAAAATAAAGAAAGGAAAAAGGAAAGAAAGAGGAAAAGGAAAAAATAAATACACCTGCTGTAAACAGGGAAGGGGGAGCAGAAGGGAGGGGTGGGGAAGAGGGGGGAAAACCAAGATAGGTCATGTACAGGTACAAAATAACCATGATGAATGTGACCATTATGTATACAATGTACCAATATATGCTCTTGGTTACAAAAAAAAAAAAAAAAACTTCCCAATTGGTTTTTGTTTTTATATATAAAGACTAGTGATTTCTGTAATATTAACTTACACCTCACTTTCTTATTGAATTCTTTTTTTTTTTAATTTTTCCATTGACTCTCTTGAGTTCCCAAGTGTTAATTCACTGGTAAATGTAATAGTTTTACCATGTACCTTCCATTTTCAAGTCTGTAATTTTGTCTGATTGCATTGGCTAGTATTTCCAGTAGTGATGATAACAGATGTCTTGTTTTGTCTTTATTTCTCAGGAATTTAAGTTTGATGTTGGGTTTTGAACTAAGATGGATGTGATCATATTAAGGATGAGTACTACTATTTTTGTATTTTTTTTAAGAACAGTTATTAAGCTTTTTTTAAAAAATGGTTATTGAGTTTTTGGCTAAAATCTTTTCAGCAACTATTATAGTTTTCATTCTTAGTTCTATTAAAATTGAATAAATAAATAGGTATCCTATAATTGAAATTTCTTTCCCTACTTGGAATAAATATTACTTGGTCATGATGTTTTACCTTGGTGTTTACGCTGCAGGACTCTGTTTGTGATTATTTGATTGGGGATTTTTCTACCTATATTAATAATTGATATAAGCAGGTAGTTCTTTGCAATTCCCATCAGTTTTTCTATACAGGCCTTAGGCATATCATCAGGATTTGGAAGCATTTCTGTGTCTACACTTATGGGACAGTCTATACAACACTGGGACCATCTTCAGGGGTGCAGGAGTCAGTGTATGGCACTGACTCGCAAGAGCCAACGTGAACCCCAACTCCATATTAAGTGATGTCACACAGGTAGCTTGAAATCAATCACGTAAGTATATACGTTACAAAACTCAGCAAAAACTACATAGAGAACAGAGAAGACTGCCACAAACACACACACACATACCCCATAGCAACCTACTGGTTAAACATTTAGCAGAATCCTGCTCAATCATCTGCTCTTCTCATGTTTGGGAAACTCTTCCTGTAAAACCACCCAGATGTGGTGCTTTTATAGAGTGAGTCATAAATCTTCATGAATTTTTATTTTGCCTGTGGAAATTAATCTCTTTCAATTTTCTATCTGTTCTGAAGCCAGTTTGAGGAAGTTATATTTCTCCAGAATATTATTAACTTGATCTACATAGCCAGATATTTTCAGAGAATTGAACAAAATTAGTTCTTATGGTTCCTTTAATTTTCTCTTGTTTCTATAGCTTTTTTATTTTTTTTATTTGAATCTTCTTTACTTTTCCTTGATATTGATTTGGTTTCATTAAAATCTCACCTTAGTATTTACTATACTTTTTTGTTTCTTACCTTATTAATATCATTTTAGCTTTAAAAATTCCTTCCATTTTCCTTTGGTTCATATAACTGGTTTGTTTTTGAGTCAGATACTTAATGTAGATACCACTTTATCGTATACTAAATTGCCACACGTAACTGAGTCTGGTTCTTGATTGATTTTTGCTTTTTTTTTTCTTTTAAAAATTAATATAAGTACTTAAAGCTATCTGTTTTCTTCTAATAATGGCCTTTGGTCTGTTAATAGGCTCTGATAGGTTATGAGCTGTTTCACAGCTTGAGTTTTTATGTTATCTTTGATCTGGAATTGAAGAGTACTAGGAAATTTCTTGTTGATAGAACTTTTTGTAATCTGATTTTATTATTTCTGGTTTTATTACATTTTGATCTGAGAATCTTTGTACTGCCTCTACTTACTAAAATGCGTTGAAATTTTGTTTGTGACCCAAAATATTACTGTGGAAGACCATATTTACCAAAATTGGGCAGAGTCACAATTTCCGGTCCCACATGCTCTTCCAGAATCTTGTCACTTCCAATGAATGGACAGTCTGTTTTTCCCTCACTTGAACCTGGGCAAAACTTCGTGACTATCTTGATGAATGGTGTGGCTAAAGTAGTTAAAATAATAGTGAGATTCCGTCTTATTCCAGAAAGGCTATCATCAAGAAATCAAATAACAAATGCTGGGCATTCCTAAAAAAAAACTAAAGCTAGAAATTCCATTTGACCCAGCTATTCCCCTTCTAGGCATCTTCCCAAAAGAGGTAAAGTCATCATATCACAGGGATATATGCATGCATACCCATGTTTATAGCAGCACGATTTATAACAGCTAAATCTGGGAAATGACATGCATGCCCTTCAAGAGATGAATGGATAAAGAAAATGTGGTATTCACACATATCGGAGTACTACTCTGTCATAAGGAAGGATAAATTTGAATCATTTGTAGGAAAATGGATACATCCTGAAACCATAACACTAAGAGAAATAAATCAGATACACAAGCTTAAATATCACATCGTTTCTCGTTTCTCTTATATGACAAATCCAAAATACAAATAAATAATAAAAACAAAAGATAGATAATAAAAAGTAGGAAGGTATTTTTCAAATGGGAAGGGGGATGAGATGGAGGGAGGGAATGAGGATAAAAAAGGAATTGAAAGAAAAAGTGGAAATAGAGCTTTTGAAAATGGGAAGGGGACAAAGAAATGGAAGGAATAGAGAGGGGTGGAAGGGGACAAAAAAACTGAAGATGTGTCATACACATGCACTAACTCCCTAGGATAAATAGAGTCATCATGTTCCATGAACATGTACGAATATTAAATAAAAGAAAGTAATGTGTCCTAAATCACTCAAAGTAAATAATAGATCTTAAAATTGAAAAAAAAAAAAAGTAATGCCACATGACTTCTGAGATACAGGTCAGGATTTCTGTCTGGTTCTTCTTTTATCTCGGGATTCTTCTCTTAGCACTCTCCCACTATGCTGTCAGGATCCCTAATGTAGCCTACAAGAAAGTCACATGGCAAAGTCCAGATGGAGAGGGAAATGTGCTATATGGCCTGCAAGTTTCATGAAGCATCGAGCAAGTAAGCATATGAGTCTCCAAATGATTCCAGCTCCTAGACTTCAAGTCCTCTACCAAGGCCCCAGATGTGATAGAGCAAAGTCATTCTTACTGTCCTATCTGGCCACAAAACCTGTGAACATAATAAACTATTGTGTCATGCCATTATATTCGGGAGTAATTTGTTACACAACCAGCGTAAGTGGAATAACCAAGACTTTTTATACGTACTTGAAAAGAAATACATCCTGTATGGTTAGGGTACAGAATTTGATCTGCGTTATTCAAATCTACCTGAACAATTTTGCTATTTAGGCCTTCTTTATGCTTATTTTTTTCCACACTAGATGTGCTGGTAAATGAGGCAGGTGAGGAGACTCTTGTAAGAGTGGCTTTTCTATTTCCCCTTTCGGATCCTAGGATTTCTCCTTCATGACAATTGGCACTTTACTTTGTTACAAGGATATTCATAACTGTTAAATCTACTATGCATTTCACCCTTCAGCATTATAAAGTACCCTTCTTTGTCTCTTTTAATGTTCTTCTGCTTCAGTTCTACCTTGTGATGCATAGACTATCACTCCAGCTTTCTTTTTGTTTGCAGTCATCCATTCTTTGATTTTAACTTTTCTGAGTCAATTTATTTCTGTATCCTTTGTGTAACACAGAGAATTGGCTTCTGTCTTATGAACCAATCTAAAAATTTTTGTAGTAGGTGAATTAAGCACATAAGCATACACGCCTTCGGATCACTAACAGCAGCCTTCTTTCTTTTCCAGGTAGTCATTTGTTTGGAATTGTTGTCCCTGTTCTTAATAGGGAGAAGGGTCATGTTTCTATGATTTCTGCCAGTGCCTTGAAATAGCTTCCTTGTCTGGGTCACAATAATGATGTTAAAATGATGTTAGGAGGCCATTTGTCTATGACGGCTCCAATACCTTGGGTTTGTACACAAGCAGACTAAAACCTAACTCAGTGTAAACAATGAAATGAAATTTAAGCTCAGCCAATCAGAAACCACAACTGACCTCTACCCAGGAACTTTCTACTCTAACCAATCAAATAATTTGTCTTGCTTTTGCAAACACCCTATAAAAGTTTTCCCCTTATTACCTCTCAGTGGAGCCCTGAACCACTTGTAATCTAGTGCTTCACAATTTATGAATCAAATAAACTCTTTAAAATTTAATCTGCCTGAGTTTAACACTGGACAAGTCTGTGAATTCTGGCCTTCGGTACCATTCTGACTTCATCGGCTACTCTCTCCTGCACTATTTCCCCCAGCCACACTGGCCTCCAGGGTGCACTTCACTTGTGCCAGGAACATTCCTCCCTCTGTCTGGATCACTGTCTCTGTCTCAGATATTCCCAGCCCCTTCCCACCATCTGAGTCAGTGTTCCAGCACCACCTTCCCGGTGGTGACTTCTGGCTGTCTAGTCTCAAATCACCTCATTCCTCGCTGCTTCCATTTTCTTCTCAGCATTTACTCATAACATACTGTAGGATGTTTTTGTTTTAATCTTCATTACTGATTCTCTCTCTCCCTAGAAGGTAAGCTGTGTGAAGGCAGAAGGGTTTGCTATGGGGATGGAAAGGAATAGTCTCTGTCCTCATTCATCATAAGGGTCCTGGCTGCCCGCATTTACCCAAGACAGACTAACAGGAGAGAAACTTAACGAATGTGTTTATTCGTGGTTTTATGTAATATGGAAGCCTTCAGAATAAAGACCAAGGAATATTCCCATTTTTATGACTCGATCTGACGAAGAACAGTATCCTTGTAGAAACGTGATTGGACAAAAACCACGTGACCTGGTTTGAAGGAGGAGAAGGGGACAGAAAGGCCTCTGAATTTTTCTTGGCCTCTCTCGGCAGCATTTCTTTCCTCTCAGATTTAGAGAAAGATGCCTTCTGCAGTGAGGGTCTTATAATGTAGGGGAAAGTTAGGTCGGAGGATTTCTTTTGTTTTTATGGAAAAGAGCAAGGCAAGAGAAGAATAATATTTTGATGCTTCATGGCTGGCTTTGGGAGAGGGGTCTGAGGTAGCAGATCAGGGCTGGTGCAGAACTGGTCCAACAACTGGGCCAAATCTATCGAAGTCATGAGACCCAGGTCACATGCACACCGCACAGGAGCCAGGATGACTCTACAGTTCTGAGCACTGTATCCAGAGCCAATAAGAAAAGTGCTATTTTCAAGCCTTCATTTACACCTGGCAGGGAGCCAAGCAAGTCTTTCAGTAAATCTTTCAGTTTAAATCTGATGCCAGATCAAGTGAGTTTTCAATAGAACAAGCACCCCACTGTCAGTCTGTGAACACACTGCTATACTCTCACTCTGCAGAACATACTTCTTCTCCAGCTTCAATACATGTACCTCCCGGCTACCCGGCTACCTTTTCTGTGTGTCTTGTCGAAGTCTTTGTTGAGGACATCAAGAACCCAGAAAGAGCTTCCCCAGGACCCATCTCCCAGCAATAGATTTTAGACTCTATAATCTGCCCTGGAGAAAAGGAATTCTAGATCTACAGCGTATCCAGGTGGAAGGAGGATTTGGGGCATACGGGGAACAGGACACAGGAGTGCAGAGAAACCTTGGCTCTGAGGCTGCTCCTGAGGCCTTTCAGTGTCCTTCAAAGAACGCAGCATGTCAAAGTGTCAAACTTTCAGGTACCCTTTTCTGAGCCCCAGCGCAGCTTCATGTATTGCTCTATCTCTAATGTTATGAACGGGGCTTAACACAAAGTACCCGCTCAGTAGATATGTCCTAAATGAAATAATGCATTTCTAGGGATTTGGAAGGGAAAAAGAAGGCTATGTAGAGTAGGCCCCCTCTGTGGGCTTAGTTCTCCTTGCGCCATGGAACTGCTCAGATATGCCAGCCTTTACCGTTCTACCTCGCCGATTCTGCAGAGAACCTTGATTATTTGATTTCAACTCTATGAAGCAAAAATTCCAGAGAGATCCAGGGAGCAGATGAAGAAAGAGACAAATCAGACACAAGAAGGAAAGCTCTCCCTTGAGAAAAGAACATTTGTGGAGGAGGATGGTTAATATGTTTTTTCCCTAATCAAAAACAAAAAGGGCCTGCATCTGATCCTCTTGGACGCTCCTTGATTTGGAAGAAACTGATGAGCTACACCAAGATAAATAAAGGAATAAAGAGCTAATCCACAAGGGAGAAGACTGTTTTATTGCTATCCCACAGATGTCCCTCCTAATATTTTTTCCCCTTTGGGGGAGGGTGGGAAGAGAGGCAGGGGAGCAGCAATTTAAATGGGGACCTCCTCTGGACAGTCTGTGTTTGGGAATTAGCATTGCATTATTTTCCTGGCTCCCACCCCCTTTGTCATTTAGTTGAGAAACGTTTGCCCTGGAAGAGCATACAGAGTTTGCATTAGCATCCCTGAGGAGGGAACTCTGACCCCAAAGACTAAGGAAGCTACAAATGGAAAATTCCAAGTTGCTGTACTCTTTTATTTTCATGCTAATGCTTCTGCTGAGAGTATTTAAGGAAACAGATGCACAAGAATAATAAAGAGCCCAGGAAGGAGAACTCTGGCAACATGGGGGCGTTGTTCCAGCATAATTTTACATCTCTCTGTTCTTGCAGAAGTCCACAGGGGTCAAGGTGAAACCCTGGTTTAGTTTTATGAAAATTCCGAACTGGCCCTGACATAAGAGAACCCCTGATCAAATCCAGCCAGGATTTAAAGTTGTGTAAGCTTCATTTCACTTCCTGCAGGCTACCTCAAAGGTCAATGAGCACATCCTTCCGGAAAAGCCTCAGGGGAATGATGATTCCCAGTATCCCTTACCGATCCACACCTGAGTTCAACAATACTCATCCTTTCCCAGATCTACCCCAGTGGCCCTCACTGCACTTTCAGCCCCTTGTATTCTCTGCAGTAAGAAAAATCATCTCATTTTGTCATCAGAATGACCTCATCCTGGGTATAAATCCTCAAATGGTTGATATGTCAGAGAACTACACTGTGCAAAGCCAAATCGCTCAATATTCATCTCTTAATGTGCAAACAAAACTTCTGTTCTACTTCACCTTTGACATGTCTTGCAAAGAAGAAGCTAATCAGAAGCACAGAATAATCATATCGAATTCTTCCTTTAAGGTTATCTGCTCCCTACTCTCACCTAGATTGTGGCCTGAAATTAGACAAGAATTCACTTTAATGTCTCCCCCAATTCTCTTTCATTTTCTGAAATGACCCAGAGAAAGGTGCTTTCAACTCAGTATTCACCATCACCCAAGGCTATCTCCAAATCTTTCTAATTTCACCTCTTGTTAAATAAACCTTTCAGGAGGCCACTGTTTGGACTAAGTTCCTGTACCAGGGCCCAACAGATCAGACTAAAACTCAACATGGAGTCAGTCTTTCTAAGGCTCCACCAAATGAAACTAAGTTGTTATTCAACCTGGTTAGAAATCAGCAGAGAGGTAAGAGATATATTTCCAAACAAGCTAGTTTGAACTGACATGGTAATAAAATTCCCTCTACTTTAATACTTACAAAAAAAGTAATTGGCTATTAACCAATCAGTTATCTTTCCATTGTCTGTATCCCCTCAAAAGGAAGGTAACTTTGAAATGATCAGTCGGTTTTTTGGTCTTTATTTCTGCTTTCTTCAGCACTTCTGTTTATACAACCAGCCTTTTCTGTTCAGCTCACGGGAACACTTATTCTCTTCTATAAAATGAAGTATAGTCTGGTTCTAGAATCACAAATAATGCCAATTTAGATATTTTAAATTAATTTGTGGTAATCTGATACTTCCTTCTTTTGTCTCCAACTAGACTATAGGATTCCTGCAGCCAGAGCCTCCAGCCTCGCCTGTGTCTCTGACATCCCTTGGAGCTGGCCTCTGTGTGTGAGCAGCGCTCATGAAAACCATGGGTGACCGACTGATGGAAGAAGCAGAAAGAGGCCCCGGCGGCGACCTGAGCATATGGAATTCTGAGGAAGGGAAATGAAAAGCCCAAAAATCCCAGTACCACACCCTGTACAAAGTGCACACACCCCGACAAATCCAAGGTTATTGGAAAAGTAATGGCCCTCTCCCTCAACCAGCCCCAACCAAAAAAATTTCATTAGAATGGATAAAAAAAAATACAGGGCAGTAAATATTAATGGCTGGGAGGGGGAGGCTGGAGGATACAGGCTACATGGAGCAGGTGTTCACCTCCCTCCATTTCAATCCAGTCGCAGCCAACGACGTCATCATTTGGCCTTCTTGAGCTCGCCGACAGGCCATTTTTCATGATTTTACCATTTCTGGCCAAATGCAAAGTTTTTAATTAAATGAACCACATGATTCCAGATGTTTGTTTATTTGTTCCAAAAAAAGGTTGTAAAATCACTACATGAGGAAAAACCTAGGGCAGAGGGGTAAAGTTTTCTACAAGGAGTAGAGAATCAAAATGAGTGAGAAGAACTGGGGCTGGGAAGTCACTACTGGGCAGAATTCACAGCAGAACAAACTCAACCGAAAGTTGGCTTCCAATAGCTCTTACTGCAGAAGCCTGAATGTTAGGAATAAAACACACTGAGCACTTGTTAGTTTTCAAAAGAATGTAGCTCAGATTTTAGCCAAAGACCAGAATGAGAACACATTTTTGTGGCTGTTTTCCCTGCTTGTTGTTTGTTTGTTCTTGTTGCCACACGCTCCACTACATTAAGCGCACTGGCCTTCCATTTAACATGGCAGATTGTAGCTGTGCATGAGTGACAGGGAAAAAGAAGTCTGCAGTGGGATGGCCCATGATGTGGGGCCCAAGCAGAGACCACAGTTTCCCACACACCAGGCTGGCTGGCTTATGGCTTTCTGCAACTCTGTTTCTCTCTATCCCAAAGTACAATCAGTCTTTCATCTATTGTGTTTGCTATAGAATATTTCTCAGATTCCTTCTCTTGTTCTCTGTGCCCCCAGCCAGCCAGACACCTTGGACCTTGATCACTGAATGCTGGATTATGTCAACTTTGTCCTAATTGATTCTGGGCTCTACCTATTGGTTTCAAGAGCCAACATCAGAAGTTCCCTAAAGAATACAGTATGGAAAAACATCGTCTATCCATTTTCTCTAATGCCAGAGCTCTGATGAGCAAAACCATTGGCAATCTCAGACAACAATTCCATAGCAGCCATGAGGTCCCCATTACGTGGGCCCCCTCCTGGTCTACTGGCAGTATCCTGGCCCCAGCTGTCTGCCCCATCTGTTATCAAGTGGTTTCCTAAATTATCTTTGCTAGAAACTTGATCTTTGGAGGCACTGCAATCTACAGACACAAAAGTCTGGTGTTGAGAAATCTAAAACTTCTAGAACTGTAAAAAATTCCCTTCAATACCATTGTATAGTGGCCTCTTGGAGTCTGGGTTCTTTCCTTTCCAATCCTCCCTGCATACCATTTGTGCTCAATTATCCTTTAGCACAATTTTAGGACAGATATAAGTCCCTCTGTCTTTCCAGACCTGCCAAAACTGGAACTGCTCTACATAGGGAACTTCATTTATTACCCTCTCAAAACTGGGTCCTTTCTGTCATTGGTTCTGTCCACTCTTATCCCTGTGTTTCTTCTTCTCCTATTTCCCTTTTTTTGGAATGCCCCTCTTTTGCCTTCCACCTTCCCTTGCCAAACATGTTCTTCAACACCAAGGCCAACATCTTCCAAACAGCCAAGCTGGACAATTCTCACCTTCACTAATTCCTGCCTTTTCTAAATACTGGTTGCATATACTTATGTCTTCTGCTAAGTAGTGTAACTTTTAATCATATATAATATCTTATTAGACTGGCATTACATCATTTGTGGAATTTCCTCATTTGAACTATAAATTCCTGGGAGACAGAGACTATATTCTCTATTTCCGAATTCTCCACAAATCCTAAAATACATTGTACACAGTAGGCACTAAACAAAGACATGTTGGAAGAAGCCTGGAATGGCTGTGCTCGCAGGAATCTTTGTGATTTCAGGAGTCATATTTGACCAAATCCTTGTTCTTTCTTGCAATTAAAGGAGTAAGAATCAGCCTATGCCCTTAAATCATTTAAAATCTTCCACCTGTAAATTCTAGGCTTCCATTTTTTTTTTTTTTTTATAGAGGGAGTGTGTTTTTACCATTTTTTATTTGGACTGTCTGTTGGGGGAAAGGTTACCTTTCTGACCTCTCATTTTACAGAAGTAAGGTTTGTTAATGTTTAGAGGGGGAAGTAGAGTACATTTTTTCACTCCTTGGTTTGCTTTGGGGACAGAAAAAACAGTCTGGTAGCCCCTCTGTGCCTCTGTGTATACCACAATTCTGCCCAAAGAATAGAAATAAAAGAATCCTGAAGACTGCAAATGAAAAGTCATCCTTGGAGAAAAAGGATAGGAAATGGACCCCTATGGATTTCAAATGCTTAAAGGAGGTTGCTTAAATTTCCTGGCCAGAGTCCATGCCAGTCTTGGTAATAGTCTAACGGATTCATCCATCTTCAGATTCCACTTGGCTTGCTCTTCCATCACTGCCGCCCTCCCAGACAGTGGGCGCACACATGCACATCTATCTAGATACATGCGGAAGTTTTAATCTACACTACCCTCCATTCCAATCCACCCGGCCGGGCTCTGTGCAGAGTGAAGCTATTGACCCTGCAAAGTAGCAGTGAGATGAATTTGATGACCCAGACTAGAGTTTTTAAACCATTTCAGCAAGGTCTAGAATCAAAGGAAAGTACAATTTATTCAGCACTTAGTAAAGTCCTCTTACTTGGGAACAGCGCACACACACTGAAAATAGACTCCCACTGCCACACAGATAAAATAAACCTGTCAACCACCACTGTCAAATCACTAGTCACCTCGATTAAATAAAGCAAACTTGAGCATCTCTCAGCACCTGAGAATTCCACCAAGATTACAAGCCCATAAAACCATTATGATGGAAAGAAAACTAAAGTAATAGGTTCTGTTGAAAATGTCATCAGAGGAAATCATTTTGCATAATTAGAAAATGCTAATAATAGTTCTGCACAAGAAACCAACACACTCTTCCCCTGCACAGCCAGGGCAAAGTGTGGCAAGGATTCTGAAAGACAAGACGAAGCCATGTTCTTATTTGACAGCTCCTCTCTCCCACGTACACACACTCCAAAACAGGTCTTTGTGGCATGGGGTTTCTTCTCTCTCTCTTTCTGTTTTTCTTGATGGTGGTTTATCCAGTTTCCAGTATAATTTCCATGGGTGAAACTTGGACCTGTCATGCTTTTATGAATTGATGTCAATTTTTAATTTTTTTTAATATATTTTTGGTACTGAGGATCAAACCCAGGGTATCACACGTGCCAAGCAACAGTGCTAATTTTTTCTGAGAAACTATTCAATTATTACCTCCCTCGAGATCACTTGAATATCAAAATATTCCAGAACATAGAGGTAATAAGTAAACAGGCCACCTTGGTCATAGAATCTGACCTTAGGTAACATCTACCTGGCAGAGGCACCAGAACTGTCAGACTATTTATTACACCTTTTTTATATGATCAATGTGACCTAACAAGCAATAGGTAAAAAGGTTCCTTGGTGCTGAGCCATTAAGATAGACTAAAATCTTCCTTGATTCTTTACTATTTGTCTGTGTGGTTTTTGTTTATAACGATCAAATCTACTTAGTTTTCACATTCTCTGTGAGTTGACATGAAAAGATGGTAGAAATATTTAAAAAATAAAAAAATTGTCTGGAAGAGACAGATTACCTCCAAATCCTCTAAGTCCCAAACATATTGTGGTGAACCGGTTAGGCATCAAACATCCTTCTCTTGAGCCCTCCTGAAAGTACTGTACTCTGCTCATCGGCCTGCAGTTTTCCTGGCCTACACTGGCCCACCATCCCAACTCTCTTTGTTGGTAGACCATTTTCGCACAATATTCATTTAATTTTTCTCTTAATCATTTCACTTGTCCTGATTCAATCAGTTGAAGCGAAACATTCAGTCTTTACAGCTTCAGTGAAAATGTATTTTATGATAGCTCAGGCTAAAAATGCTCTTTAAATAAAAATAAACAAATATCCACACTTTTTCTTTCTTTCTTTCTTTTCTCTTTTGTTTTGGAAGGCACCCATTGACCTGCTTCATGGAAATATACAGAAAAATCAATCTATAAGCATAAAATGTAACTCACACTAAGGAAACTGCAAATGATAACTAATTATGATAAGCTGCCATGTAAATTACTCTGCGACAGTCCCAGCAATCAATTTCAAACACAAATAGACCAAACTCCTGGTTGGAAAAGAAGATAAATGCCCAACAACTGTGTCCATAAAATAATGGCAAGATTGCCAGCAATGGTCAAAATAGGATGGTTATCATCTCTGAGCAAGCTAGAAAAATCTCTATAGCAGATTTTCTCTTCATCTTCTGCTTTCTTTCTTTTGTACATTTAAAGTTCAATGCTTAACTTGGCAAGCTAAGTATGGCACATCTTTAAGACTATATAAGTGCCAGGAAAAAAAATAATGCAGGGATATTCACTGGGCTTGCAATTAATTTGTAAAATGTATATGTAGGAAACATATACATTTGGAATGGGATCCTCGGTACAACAGCTATTGGTGAGGGAGGATTATGGTAGATTTACCAGCTGCTCTGTTACCACATCTCCACCAACCTTGTCCAAGGTCTTCTCTGCAGCCCTTGGAAAGACCTGGAAACTACATTTCCCAGAATTCCCTCCAGCACATCAGTCTAGAGCCCATCAAAAAGAGGGACTGAAATATGATTTGGAAATCTGGATAGAAGGAGGACAAGGGCAATGCATGGAGAGTTACAATGTGGGAACTACTTGAGAGTCACATGCCTGCCTAGGGCTTCAGATTGAGAAGAGTAAGAGATTTCCAAAGTGTTCCTGAGCTATGATGAAACGTTCTGGCAAGTTCTTGAGTAACATTACCATCTGTGTTGGACAGGATAGTGTACCTCATAACAGCCATAGCCCAAGCTCTCGATAGTCACCCTGATGATGAACAAATCCAGGTAGTATCCCTTACTATACTTTTTCTCCTCTTCCCTCCAGCACAATATCACCATAGTCCCTACCTGTACTTAATTCATATGTCCTGGGTGAAGGGTAAATGTCAAAGGTTGCATAGGAATGAAGGGCATATAACTCTGGGTCTTTTCCTTGCTTTTGTCATTGAACTGCTCCAATCACCGCTCCCCCCAGCAATTCTTGGTGTATTCCTCTGTTCAACAGAAACAGTATTATTTGCCTTTCCCATTATTATATAAGGAAATCTTGAGAATACATGCAATACGGCCTATGCTCTAAGTAGACATTGTGTTCCCCAAAGATTCAATGGGCTATATAAATGTGAACTTTACTTGTAATAGTCACCAGATAGAGTGGCCGTGTCTGGCATACTAAGGTGTGTCCTGCCCATACAACGTATTAAAAGACATTTCTCCAACAAATATGTCAACATTCTTGAATACATGACACTCACTGAGAACACAGTGCACACTTTGCCATTGAAGAACAGCAAAGATCACCGATACAGCCCCATATCCTCATACTCTAAAGATACGCTGAGGCCTACAGTATCACTCAGAGGGATTTCAGGTGGACCTTTCTAAAGCCATAGCTACACTCCAACTCAGCTCTTTCTGAGAGGCCAGCCCCATCTTTGAGAGCACCTGTTCTAGGAAAATAATTCATTCCATCAGTTGCTCCAATTCATCTTATTCCCTTCCCTACCATTGAAACACCAAAGTTTAAAAACTGCAATATTAAAGTAATTATCGACTTGGAAGTTATGCTTTGTGGCTAAATGCTCTTTGGCAATGAATCAATAGACACAGCCTTGTGCCTGATGGTTTGAGTTTCTGGAAGCAAGAGAATTAAAATTGAGATGCCAAGTATAGCCCTTCCGTTTACTGTGCTCACCCTTAAAGAAAGACGGGGATCCTGTCCCATAGGCAACCAGGTCACCTCATCTCACAGAGGAATCTGAAGATACTGACTCTTCCCCGAGCTTTTATGACACCTTGTTTTTTTCTGAACAAATATCATGTTAGTCAGGTTTTTGTTATTGTAACAAATACCTGCGATAGCCAACTAAGAAAGACAAAATGTTGATTTTGGCTTATAGTTTTGGAGATTTCAGTCCATTATAGATCAGCCTGCTATTTTCGGGCTTGGGTGAGGCAGCACATCATGGCAGGACCACGTACGCAGGAAACACTCATTTTGTGGCCAGGAGAGGAAGAGGATGGCTAGGCTTCTATTTTTTTCAAGAACATGACCCAACTAACCTGAAGACCTCCCACTAGCCCCTACCTCTTAAAGGTTCCACCATCTTGCAATAGTCCCTGGGCTGGGGACTGCACCTCCAGCATACGGGCCTTGTGAGGACAATTACCTAAGCTATAGCAAACAATTATTGAGCTCCAAATAAGTAGGAGGCCCTGCCAGGCACTGTGGATATGGTTTTGAACAAATAAATACAATCTTCCCCATTCCATTTAAAAGCTTTCAGCCCATCTCAGAAGACAGTTCAGAAATACGGACAACTGACCAAATAGAAAGGTCTCAGGTGGATCTGAGGTATCCTTCTTGGAGCTGTGATATTCAAGCTGATACTTGCAGTATGAGCAGGAGTGAGTAATAGAACAAGGAAGTAGACCAAGTCACCTTAGTACCAAGTCTCACGAGCTCTTATTTATGAGGACTTTAAAATATATAAACCTGATCTGTATCATACAACGCACGAACGACTGCACTGAGGAGGCAGAAACACATATTATAAGTACCCTCAAAAAGAGCAAACACCAATACCAGTCAGATCAGGGTAAGTTTTCTTCAGGAAGCAGGAAGTTCTATACATGAGTACGCCTATGATGTATGGGATATCTATAAATACAAATGGAAAAATTGCATCCCTTGTTTCCTGATCATTATTCTAGGCCCAGTCCTCTTTTGCATTTAAATCTATAGTCCTTATGACATGCATCTTGGGCCTATCATACTCGACATTGGAAGTTACATAAAAGGACAAGGAAAAATGCGATGTGTATAGAAAAATAGCAATTTGCACATGAACTACTGCCCACCAGTTTTTGTAGCTGTTGGTGCGGAAGGAAAAGAGATTGGGAACTAAGTGAATCAAAAATCGTTTTCAGATAGAAGCCCCAGTTAGGATTTTATAGATCAAGCTTCAGCCTTCGTGGAGGATTGTACGTGTGAGAATTGATGTCACTTGCCTTCTCACCGTGAAAGATCCTCTGTCCCTTTCCAAGGAAATGTTTTTGAGAAGGTATTAACAATATAATCATAAATTAGGAATAACTTCCTTAAATACAAAAAGCAACATGGAATTAGGTGTTCTCATTCTGGATACCAAAAAAACAGTGTCTTTCCCCATTTGTTGGTACATGATTCATGTCAAGATGAAATGCTTTAGTATCATCTTTTCCCCTCATAGATGAGTCTAACCATAATCTAGACTTAACGAACTTCTTTGATTCTTTCTTTAATCATCTGCTCACAATCATAGGGCAAAAAAACATTGTTTCATGGTGCAGACTTACTTTTTCAACACCTAAGTCCTTAGTGCTGATTAGCCAATCAATCAGTTAAATAGTTGTAGAGATATACTTCAGTAAAGTTGATATGTCTGTCATTGGCTCCCTTTAAATAACATTCTTACAATTTTCCCATTAATGTTGGGTTTCGATGTCGACCAAGGACACCGATTTGCACTACTTTGTCTTAGGCATTTTTTCATATTATAGCTATTTCTCAAAATATCTGAAAAATGAACAGTCTTTTATTTCACTCCTTCAAGGTTCAAATTTCTCATACTACTATTAAAATGGTAGATGATAGCTATTCCATTCCTACTGGTTTTCATTCATTTGATCACACCCTCCCACTGTGAAATCTCAACTGCATGGCAAGACAAACTTTTAAAAGTAGACATGAGATTTCTGAGACTTCGGTTCCTAAGCAAGACACTCAACAAACTACAAAGTAAAATTACTCTTATCCAAATATAAAAAATCAGCAAATACACACACAGGGATACGATGCTAATTTAAGAGTTAATGCACTGCTCCATTGCTCCTGGGGGAATTCCCACAAAAGTCAATTAAGGTACATATGTGAGACCTTATTGAGGACATTTAGTGATGGAGTCTTGTTCATGCCCCTCTGAATAAAGCATATTGGCAGTTACTTCTTCCATCTGACTTTGAGAAAAACCCATTTTCACAAATCGGATCATTAGTGAAGGGAACTACAAGCGAATTCTAATTATACGAAAGAATGTTTAAATGTAGCAAAGTTCCATTGATGCCCAGATATCACACAGGCATCCCAGGTTCAATCACAGACACACGTAATCTCGCCACTCTCTTCACCCTTATGTCCCACTGCACAAAGCCTGTAAGTCCTCTCTGAGGTCCAGTTCCACCATTTTCTGAGCCTCTCTACAGCCTTTGCTCCTGCCCACCCATGCAATGTAGCTGGGACAACAAAGCTGGGGCAGTTCTTATTCAGTGTCCCCTCGTGGACAAAGGGAATTTCCTGCTGAAAGAAATAAATATTTGAAATCTGTGATGCCCTCAGTCTAAGACTGTTCTTACTTAACCTTGGAAGATTCACACAGTTCTAAATGTAGCCAGAATAAACCCAGGTAAACAAGTCATAGCACATAGCTTGTTTTTGCCCTTGACAATTCCAACTCAGACAATTACATAGACTTCGCCCAACCAGGCAACTAAGAATAAGGCATTTTCAAATGATATTCCACATCAGTATCCTGCCTGATTTTGAAACTGAAGACAGTAGAGATGACAACAGGAATCCAAGGTTTGGAAAAACTGGGTAAACCAAATTAATGTGCTGAAAATCAGAGAATTCAGCAAAAACTAGACATGAATTCTCTCTAATGTTGCCAAGCAAACTGAAATTCCTTTGAGCTGTAAGAGAGTTCATTCATTCTGAAATTATAGATTTCAGCTCTTATATTACCAAACAATCTTATTTTTACAAATATTAGTGAGTCCCCCAATTTCTTTCCATTACTATTCCTGGAGATAATGATCTCCTTAGTAATTTTTAAGTATTCTTACTCTTTATTTAAAGAAAAAAATCACGAATTATATTACACAGTGAATTTATAGGCCTCCCCATTAGATTGCCACTAAATTCTTGTTAATGTGGGTGAAAATCAGTAGGTTTGACACGTATGGTTTTCTCATAGAGAACTTAGAAAGCATCGTGCTCCTTCTAAAGTGCCAAGCCAGCAGCCAGGAGCCCAGAGCTCTGCGTGGCCAAGTGTCCCCTCCTACAACCACTGAGGACAATGAAAAGCTGAGTTCTCACCTCGGTGACTGGTGAGTTCCCTGGAAGCAGAAGGCAGGGGTGTGTAGCGGTGCTCCGGAGAGGCAGCAGCATCCCCACTGGAAGGCTGTGTGATAAAAGCAAATGTCAGCAGAAGCAACACCAAATGCCAAATACCCTTGTTTACCAAACATATCTCCTTGGGATCTGAGTCTGGAGGGTATATTATCCACAGAAACTCTTCTTAGGAAGCCAGAGCTGTCTTTGTGAGAGTAGATATCTGGTAAGCGTAGGGGAGGGCACAGAGGTTTGAGGGGCCTCAGCACAAGGGAATGGCTCTGAGACATGGAGGAGATGGTTTGCTTTTGTGATGAATGGAAAGGAGATGGAGGAGGAAAACGGGAGAGGAAAGGTAGGAAACGGTGCAGACTTAGGGTTTCTACCACAGGCCCTCCCCCAGTAATTCCTACAAAGCAAAGCAGATTGTGAGCAGATTTCTATGCAAACTAATAGAGAGGCTAAGCTCTGCCCCAGGGTGGATGAGGAAAAAGAAGGTTTACAGGGGCACAGTGGCATGGAGTCAGAGGGAAATCAGAGCTACAAG
The DNA here is from genome assembly GCA_004026905.1 of Hystrix cristata. Taxonomy (NCBI): domain Eukaryota; kingdom Metazoa; phylum Chordata; class Mammalia; order Rodentia; family Hystricidae; genus Hystrix; species Hystrix cristata. Next base: position 200,804 of record PVJO010000215.1, read on the forward strand.
ACTCTGCAGCATGATATTGCCATAGAGAAGGACATAAATTGTCACAGGTTGTGCAACTGAACTTCTGGCTACGTTAACAGGAGCATTGAGAAATCCATCTGAAACTTGGATTCGGGATACAAATGCTTGGAACCAGAGTGTTTTGGCTTTCTTATTTTTTTGGACTATGGAATATCTGTGTACACATAATAAGATACAGTGGGATGGGACTCAAGTCTGAACATGAAATTTATTCATCTTTCTTATATATCTTTTACACAAGCCCAAAGGTATTTTCTACAATATTTTTAATGTGCCTGTACTTGGACTATAATATATCACATGAGCTAAGGCGTGGAACTTTCCACTTGTGGCACCATGTTGGCACTTCAACAAGTTTTGGATTTCAGAACATGTTGGATTTGGGATTCTCAGATCAGGGATGCTCAATTTGTATAGTGATTATCAACAAGACATGGTCATTCCCAGGCCCCAAGAGAAAAAGATGATTTTATTTTACTGTACACAAACATCTCTTTAACTATAGAACTGTGTGCAGCATGGCTCAGGATGTTAACGCTCTCCCTCCTGAACAATATGTTCTTGTGGGCTAAAGCAGGAAGAAAATACTGCAGCTGTGGGATTGGTGGTAACACAGCACCAATGACCAATAAGTCACATTCAGAGCTTGGATGCTTATACCAAGAAGTATCATCTCCACAATACTTAACCGAGATTTCCTAATCAAATGTAACTTTCTTTTAATACCCAGAAAGAACGTCTGCTAGGATCAAAATCCTAAGCTTACAACCTTTCCAGGCTCCGTGAAAAAGTAAATTTCATGAATGCTACATTTTTCTTTCCGGAATATGAAATGCATTCTACGGGATATATTTGCCCTGCTAGAAGCAGACCTTTTCTCCGAAGAGATTACCTACATTATGGGAATCCAAACTAAGTAGGAGATTAGACCTAGGAGCTAGAAAAACCCTTTAAACTTCGTTTCTGACATTTGAGATGTTTGATTAAGCAGCTCTCAGTGGAGACGTACGGAAAGAGTTCTGAGTGGAGCCAAACCAGAAGCTCTGTCCCTTGGTAGAAACAGATTTTAGGGACCATTTCTTCACTCCAGCTCAAAGGCAAGGAGAAGGCAAATACATGGTGTTTAACGCTTGATCCAAGCGTATTGGTTCCAGAAACATAAAAGTTCAGTCACCAAGCGAAATGTTTTAAGAAGCAGATAAGACTTGTTATATTTATCATTAGATACTTAGGGAGCCGCAAAACTATGGAAGAGCCAGAGATTGGATTAAAATTTAAAACAATAAACATGGCACCCTGTCTGTGCTAGAAGCAGGACACATGGGGTGGTGAATGGGCACTGTCCTTTCACAGACCTACTATGCTTTTTCCATACAAGGCCATAGCTTTTCACTCCATCAGTATTTCTGCCCCACCTCATCCTTTAAAAACTAAAATTAAAAATGAACCTAAAATCCAGTAGAAATGTTAGGTTGCTATATCCTGGTTTCCTCAGTACTTTTAATCTGTACTTGCACTACCAACGATTTAATGACAGCTTTTCCTAAAATGACTGGAAGAAACACTATCTTTTTAGCAAGTATCTCTGATAGTGCAAAACATTCTGTAACCAAAAATAAAAGAACTGTTTTGTTTCCAAGTATAGGCAGAAGAAAATGGTGTGGCTTGAGTTGTCTTGCAGCCTCGTAACTCAGCCCAGTAACTGGGCTCATTCTAAGCCCAGTAACTTACTGACTTTTCTTCTCAGTGTTCATTTATAAACTCAGGTTATGGAAAGAACTAGGAAAAGAGCAATTTTGCAAATTATGCCTTTCGGTGGGATTTATACAGCTCGATGTTTAGGAAAACAACTACAAATCAAGATTCCAGACACCAACACTTTGACTTAGCTTTTAACAAAAAGAAGCCTATTTGAGCTTGTTTCTAATCTTATGCTTCGAGGCATGATTCAGAGGAGCACAATTATGATGTGAAAGAGGTGAATGAGATGTTTTACATTTGCGCACCGTCTGCTAAAGAATAAAAACTCACCTCGAAACTGAAGGAGTATAGCCACAGTATTTTGAATATGAGATAACAGAAGCATCAGCAGAAAAATTTGAATAATGTTTTCTTTTACCTGGAGTAGGAAGAGACGCCTAAAATAAGAAAAAGGAAATTTGGGCAAATCTGAATCTTCAGGACAATAAAGATTTTTCAAATCTTTAAATCCTTGCCAAATTTCCTAACTGCCTACTCCCAGGATTTGTACTTTTGCATTTTATTTTTATCTCCAGTTAGAAGACATTCACCACATCTATAATAAAATAGTAGGATCCAGGGTCCATAAATAATGTCCCAAAGTCAATAGAAAATATTCTAGATAAAATGAACAAAGGAAATATCAGAAATTTCAAAGAAGAGAAAATCTGAATTCAGGAAACCTAAGAAAAGTTGGTCAAATTTGATAGCACTAGAGGCAACACAAATTAAAACAGGGTATAATATTTCCACTCGTCACACTGGCACACTGTTAAGTCTCAGTGGTAAGTGCTAGTGGGAATGAAGGGAAGTGAAAGCGACACCTTCTCATCCCTGCCAGTGGGCACATGCATTGCTTCAACTACCTTGGAGAGTAATTTAGCAGCACCTAATAAAATTGAAAATTGGTGCGGCAATTTCATTTAAAATATATATACTATGGAAAATTTCACACAGGTCTGCAAGTTGAGACATAAAACAATGTTTATTGCAGCATTATTTATAAAAAACTGGAAATAACTTAAGTGTCTGTCAATGAGGAAAATGGATAAATAAAATGCCGTATATTCACATGACAGAATAATATTTAACATTTAAGAGCAATAAACCTGGTTTATATATCTCAATTTGAATAGGTCTAAAAATTTATACAGAGTGAAAATGCAAGTTGCCAAATGATAAATGTAGTATAATACTACTCGTGAAAATATACAGTTCTTTGATTTCGTATGTGTATAGATACATGTAAAAATTACCAAAGAAATGTCCCAAATTTATAAAAAATGTCTCCACCAAGGGGCAAGGTGATAACACTGGTGCTTATGGAATGTGAGGGAGCTTCATCTTTATATATGATGATTATTTCCTTCATTTAAGGGACAGATCACACAAATGTCAAAATATTAAAAATGGCAAATTTGGGGTGGCAGCTATATGAGTCCATAATTTTTCTAACTTTTCTGCATTTGGGAAATTTCTTGAAATTAAACATGAAAATTGAAAAAGCAATGTCTCTCCTCTTTACTTGTCTGATCCCTACAGTCCCATATTGATATGATCCCATAATGAGAGGAAATTTCCTCTAATGGTTCTCTAGTACTTGCATAACATGGATTAATGCCATCTCTGGCTGGATTTCTGTGATGAAAATATCTCATTTCTGTTTCTTCTAAAGCTACTGAGTGTGACCCATAGAACGGAAAAAGCTGATAATGGGTAAATATGTATCTGTCTGATGCCAAGACTTGAAGTATTCATTCCACCCTGGTAAGTCCTTTTGCTGAGGATTTGCCAAAGCATACTGAAGGCTTCTTGATTCTTCTCCCATTCACAATTGGAGAATTGCTAATAATTTTTCTAAACTCCCATCAATCACAGTAATAGTCACTAATATACTGCACACTGCAATTTCCATAATGCAAGGAGGAAGAGAGAACTTTGGCAACCTTGCTGGAAAAGAGTCAATGAAAGGACAGCACACTCTGTGAGCGACTTGCAGAGTGAGAACTTCGCTCAGTGATTCCAGAAAACGAATGTCTTCAGATAAATGTCTACAATCCAAGCTCTTCTTGGTGGGTGCAGGCAACGAAAACTGCAGTCCAGGGGATATCTGCAAACATCATGGACGTACGGAAGGAACATGATACAGACCACAGGAAGAGAGAGTTGGCAGGCTTCGAAACGAGAAGAGGGCAGCTACGAAGTTGTTTAATAGCCATAAATCTCCCACTATTTTTCACAAAATACCATCGCAGACCACAGCTCCACAACTCATTCCCCATCACTCAGCTCAAGTGGAACGCTTCGGCATGCTCACTCACCCTTAAATCACACGCCGCATAAAGTGATCCCGGGTCTGGGAAATTTGTCAGCCTCTTTCAAGTAAAAGCAATCTTCACTTTTCATCACAATTCATTCCCTGAAACCATGGCATAAAGCCGACTCTTCTAAAAACATTTATTTTTTCTCTCATAAGAAAATGCATCACTCATTTAGTTATCAAGTATTTAATAACCACCTAGTATATGCCAAGCCCTGTACAGAGAATAGCAACACGAAGAAAATGAGGACCAGGTTGCATTCCTGATGTGTCGAAAAATAATAATTAGACCATGATTAATATTGATTACAAAGAGTCATCAACTCATGGCATATTCATATTCCTACTCTGAGTTAAAACAGAATGTTGTCCCTGCCCTCTATTTTGACATCTGAACACTGGTAACAATAATTATCTCCTTACTTGTTTCTCATTCGTATTAATGGCGAGTTTTTGAAATTAACTACATTAATTTTCTGAAATTAACTGTATTACTAAGCCTCGTGTCCACCTTACTGTCAAAAATACAAGAAGTCCATACATGATTATTGAGCAATGACAAAAAAATCTTTTTAAAGTCAAAGATAAAACTGTATACTCATCATTACAATCCAACCTGAGCGCTGTTGCCAGCATCAGAGTAGAAAAATGTGCCTGGCCTGAAGGATTACATTAGAGAAAGTAAGAACCAGGCTGAAGCCTGAGACTTCCAGGCCTGCCCCACACAGAGGTACCATGACTTTCGGCAAGGGTCAGTGACAGATGGATTGAGCTGGGAACCAGGCACAAGTCTATCCTGTCCAGAGACAGAGCCAAAAAACTGGGAGGGGAAAAAGTGAAAAGCAAGTAGGGATGAGGGTGAATTTATAACCAAGAGACTGGGAACAATCCAGATGGGGCAGAGGTGATAGCTGCACGATCCAGCTGAGGCAGGGCGATGGGGGAAACGCAAGTCAGAAGTCAGTCAGAGAAGACGTGTGTTGGCATAAGAAAGCCCTTGGAGAGCTTTCTGTTTGTTTTTATCCAATCTACAGGGGACCCAATTCGGCCAGTGCCCAATCTGGCCTGTGGCTCAGGGTAGTGCTTCACAAATATTTACGTAAGAGGGACGAAAAGAGAGACAAAAAGAAGGAGGAAAGGGAAAAAAGGAAGAATGATCTGTGGCATGGACATTTTGTGGGCTTCTACTTAAGCAATCAAATCATATACTGTAAGAGTTGCAAAAAAAAAAAAAGAATCCTTACAAATCATGCAGAGAAGTGATTTCCAAAATATGTTTAGCTGATATTTATACAATGGAATAAAAATGAAAACAATCTAAATATTGTAATTATGGAAAGTTCAAATTTTTTATAGTAACTGAATAAAACTTTAGAAATTAGGGACAGAGAAACATGCAGAAGTGTTTGTAACACAATATTAAGTGAATATAGTCAATATTAAAATCACACGATACGATTTTACTATACAAAATTTATAATCGACAGAAGTCAATAAAGATCAAAAGATGTTTATTAGCACTGTGCTTAGAGGTGGTACAGTTTTTTAACTGTAATATAGTACTGCTTCTTGTGATTTAAAACATTTAGAGCTTTAAAACCTTACTTCTCTATCAGAGGTGAAACAACCCATATTCCCTGAGGTATCTCTCCAACCAGAGGTTGAGGAGAGGTGGAAGAGGAAGAAAGAGAACACTAGGAGTTACAGAGGAAAGAGAAGAAGATAGGAAAGAAAAGGGGTAAATTGAGAGACAGGACCCAGTAGTCCTTCAATCTTCACTAAGCGCTGATGGTTTTCCGATGTACATGATACGCCCTGTTATTATCCTCATTTGAAAAATGAAAAGAAACCTGAGCTATAGAGAATAACAAACCCAATGCTAAGCAGTTCTGACATCCAGAGTAGAGCTAGAAGCCAGGTCAGCCTGACCCCTTATGACCACAGTGCCACCCCAGCAGTGCCCTCTCTGCACCGGGGCCCCCCGGGCATCGTGACACCCTTCTCCTAATCACTCCTCCCCTCTGCCACACATCACTGTCAACCAGGCATTTGTCCGGTCCTTTGTGCAGAGCTACAGACGTTAAGATTTCAGAGGCTGGGTCCTAAACTGACAGCGAACACCTTCAAGCACCTATCAAGGCAACTTCTCAAAGCCTTGAGAAACGATTACTAAGAGAAGGGATTTACTAGTTGCATAAGTAATTTTGGTAAAGGCAGAACATCCTGTTTAGAAACAATCATCTTTATCCAGAAGTATGATGGAGCAGAAGTCAGTGTTGCTGCTATTTAATTCTCACCGAAGGTTTATTCCTGTAGTGTGTTCAAACACAGAACGTAATCAGAGCATAATCTATTATAACCGCCAAGGAATGTGTGGGTGTCTCACATTTCTTGAGCACTAATTAATATGCAGGCATTTTGACATCCACCATTCCATTTAGTCATCCGAACAACCATATGAGGTAAGCACCATTGTTATTACCATTTTATAGATAAGGCAACTAAAGTTTAGGGAGGTTGTATGACTTATCTCCACCAACACTCAGTTAGTCTGGGGAAATTTTGGAACTCTGAACAACACAGCACGATTTCAGAGCCTGACTCTCGACCACTGGACAAAGGTGCCCAGCAAAGAAAACTCTCCTGGATTTATGTAGTACACACACAAAGGCAGATAATATATTGGTAGTGAGATAGGATTCAATTCATGATAATATAAAACATGTTTTCTGGCCTTGTTTGTAAATAAAAATGTCAGTTTATTTATTAACAAAGAGGATCATTAGCTATACAATATAGACACATATGCTTCAGATGTCTGTTTTCAGAAATTTTATGTATTAGTTTTTAAACACAGACACTATTTAAAATTGAGTTAAATTACATGCATATGTGCTTACAATGGAATAAATTATCTTTAAAAGTAAATATATTTAAAAATGTATCCCTTCCTAATTACAAAATTATACCTTTTTTTTTTTTTTGAGATAAGGTCTTGCTATGGCTCAAGGCTAGGCTGGGCTTGAACTCATTACATATCCCAAGCTTCAAACTCAAGACTCTCCTGCCTCAGCCTCCAAGTTCTGGTGTTACAGACATGCACCACCACACTGGCTTCAGAATTATACTATTATTAAGACTCTTGAAATTATTTTATTCAATCATAGCTATATGGTAGAAATACTATCCAATGATATGCTGTGTCTTCCCAACTCTTCAGTGACATCATATTAGTAGCTTGACATTAGCCATAGTGAAAGTATTTGCAGCAGAAATTGGCAAGTGCTACAAAATAGGTTTTGATTTAATGGCTTGTTGATTTCCTAAACTTAAGAAAATGCCAGAAAAACATTAATGATTCAGATTAAACTTAACAGGATATTGTGTCTATAGCCATTAGTTGTTGATAGCACAAAAATGAGTAAATAATCTGCTAGGATCCAAAAACTATTACCCAATGCACAAGAAGTAGTTCATGGCATTAACAAGTAAAGATCTGACATTCTTATTAAAGGAGAAATATCCAGCTGCATTCCTGTTGGAAATATGCTTGCCAACTGCAACCACAGACACTGATACAAGATAAAAGCGTCTTGCCAAAATCATTGAAAGTATCTGAGATAACCAAGCAGTTGTATAGAATTTATAATAGAGTATTACAGAGTGTTAGTTTTTATTTGTCTATGATATTCTATGCATCCTTTATATAAGTAAAATTACAAGAAATGAATGTCCATATAATGTACATGTATACTTTTTTTTTCAGTGACCTGGCTGTTAAACACATCACTGTATCTTATTAGGTAACATCCAAAAGTATATTTGGCTAGGGACAAAGGGGCTGTTTTATGGTTTAGGAGTGGAAAGTATAGTAAGAAAAAAACTGAGCCTCACAGAGTCTGCTCTTGATTTGTCAATAACTTGTATATCATCTTTCTTCTCTTCTCCCTTTTCTTTGGTGCTTTACTGACCAAGATTTAGAACCACAATCCATCTGGATGTATGATCTTGAGCTTTTTATTTAGATTATTGAAACTGTGCTTCCCTTGATTTAGAAATGATAATGATATTGATATTCATGACAGGGGTGGGGGAGGAGAGCTAAGTATAGGCAACATGTTCTGTCTAGAACTTTGTCAAACTATTTCTAAGACTTAGTTCACACAGTCTTTGTAAGTGTACCACGAAAGCATTATAACCCCGTATTTCGTTTTATAGATTAGGAAACAGAGGACCAGTGAAATTAAAAAATTTACAGGGGCTTCTTTAGGGTCTCAAGTTACAGGTGCATGGCAGAGCTGGGAAGCAAATCCAGGAAAGCTGCTTCCAGTGGCCACTGTCTTAACTAATAAGAAGCTATCCTGTCTCTGCATAATAAAGAGGCAATGATCTTAGACAATGATCTTAGCCATTGCTCATTAATATTAGCTATGATTTATTTTCTCTCTAATTCTCTTCCACTAGACTTTAAATATCTAACAAGGTAGACTAATGTTGTATAGCTTTTCCTCCTTCATAGGAGCCACAACAGACACCTGCATATACTTGGGATTAAATGTTTATTATACGAATGTCCTTTGTTCTTCACTCGTTGTGCACAGAAGCACTACTGAGATCCTTCTAGAAGAAAAAGTAGTGAGATTCCCTAACCAGCATCCTCAGGACTCATCCACAGATTCTCTCCATTGCAATCTTTAGTAAAAAGCTACATATGGCATTTCTCATCCGGGTATGCTGGACTGTCTTAGAAATAATATTATGTCATGGTAGTCCTGGAGGCTTGATTTATTTTGGCTTAAAAGAAGGAACTTGCCTCATGTGTCTCTCTTCCTCTCACAGAGTTTTTTTATTCTCCAGGGCTGCAGGTCAAGTCTGTCCTTGGAACCAAAGTAGTTTTCCAAAATGAGGTGAAGCCAGCTCTGTCAAGCTGGGCCAGACCTGCTGTCAGTGCCTTTCCCAAATCCATCAGACCCTCTGCTTGTAAAAATAAATTGATACCAATGCAAGAAATTTATTAGGAGATGACAGCCTGGTTCATAATGGAAATATGGAGAAAACATCATCCTTCAAAACTGACAGTTTATCCATCATGCCTCAGATTCCTGAGATATAAGCAGACACTGTCACAGGCAATCCACTGAGGACATGTCTTCTTGGATTTCCTTATGACAGGAAACTCTGAAATAATCCAGGAGTAGGGAAGGACTTGCTCTGCCCTTAATGTGCTCAGCCATAAATTTTTAGCATTAGCAGAAGAAACATATGGCCAAGGCAATGAATGATGGGGGAAGTCAGGCGGCCTGGAATTCTCAAAGGCCTCTTCTTTTCTCTCGGGGGTGATGAACTGGGACAGGGGTCAGGGAGGGTTGCCGCACCGCTGCGAAGGACATCAATACCCTGTTATGTGTAAGCAGAGCCAACAGGTGGCAGAACACTACCGCATACATACCACAACCGGCTCCGCTGGAGGGTGGGGGGCCAGGTCATCTCACCCTGTTCACTTTCCAACTGTGCCTGTTCTGCTTGGCTTGTTATTTGTATTGATAAACTTGAGACAATTTAGGAGGACTGTTTTAATTAGGAATAAATGCAAGAATATTTGTGGGAATCACAAGAGGCCTGCTCTTTGCAGGCTTAATGAGACGACCTGCCCAACCTCGGATGAAATAATTGTGTATTGTATTAAAAGCCGTTTTGGAAAATGCAATTGTGGTAGTAAATTTGAATGAAATGAACATAGTATTAAAGGAGAAAAAATATTCCCTGCCAATTTTATGGGGCCTTAAAATATTTATGTTCCAAACTCACATTCTTTGGAGGTTTTCTGACTGTTGCTACAGCTAGGAAACTTTTTTAATGAGATACATGCATAGCTTTCATATTCACAGATCTTTCGTAGTGAAAACGGAAAGTCATAAATGTGAAATAGAAACCCAGAGAAAGCAAGGGCAGCCTTAATGGCTTTATATTCTTAATTCACTCTTTATATTAGAAAAACTAAAATGAGAAATTCCATTTCAATGTGAATAATGTGCAAGGACTCTTTGATGTCAGTTTCTATCTGACTAAGATATAGAAGCCATCAGCATAAATATGATAACCCAAATAAACTTGGGATTTCTTGCATTTGTTGTGTTACGTGGACACAAATAAGGAATGCGTGTTCTTGGGTTGCGTAAACACTGTGTCAAATACTAGGTTTTGATCTACTCCCCGAAATGAATTCCAAAGAACAGCAGGGAAGTAAATTACACGTTGATCAAGTCCTCATTCATAGGTACCAATGTTTGAAAAACATAAGTGGGTCTATAATTCTTAGACACAGCATCCTTCTTTAAATGTTCTCAGTCTCCAAAAAAAAAAAAAAAAAGGCAAATGAAATTCTAATTGTTCACATTTATTTTATCCAAACTTCCTGATTCCCTGTCTCAAGAAAGACCTGAAACTCTACAGACTTTACAAGTCCAGTTTAAAAATATCTGTGTTTTCCTTTTGCTTTCTCTAGAAGTGCGTGCCAGCATGCCTCAACATTCATCCAGAGTTTATTTCAATATTAGTGGAAAACAAGCCATTTTTCAGTTTAATGAATAGCATCAGTGTCTGCCTTTTAACCAAGAATGTGACCTTAAACTTGATGGATCTCACCAGAAGGCACATTTTCAAATTATTTTTCTATTGGAGGTTATGAATATCATTTCCCAAATTATTGTGACAGCTGTGGGGGGAAGCCCACATCACAGACACAGCAGCTTAGAAACAAAACTCAGACCTAAAGAAATGGGAATTTCATTTGTGAAATGAGAAAAAAGGAATGGAAAAGAAAGCACAAACCATATGGAAGGAGGAAAAATACCTCTTTCGAGCCTTATGCAACAAGAGAAAAGCCATGTAAAGCAGCTGAAATTCTCATACTTTCATGTTACTACCATTTTTGTTTCCAAATCACTCCAAATTGGGGAGGCAAAAACTGAGCATTACTGATTCAAAAAAACTCCAAGAGGACATCTGATATTTCTTCCTTATTAAGGATGATGGAGTGTAATTGATGTGCCTGGTGCTCAGCCAATTCCAACTTTTGGAGAACGCTGCTTAATGTGCGGACATTATTTTTGGACTACTGAACGCCAGAAAATAATGAGCTGGCATTCAGCTTTGGTGAATAAGACCCTGAATTTTCATCTAAAAGCAGTTTTGAGTTATTGCTGTAGATAAGGTGCAACTGCGCAAGGGAATTTTATCCATGTTTCTCCCATGAATCATAAATGAGGAAAAAAATTACAGTCTAAATTGCACTTAAAAGGAATAAAGTCTTTTCATGTCATACATGATTTATCAAAATGATCTCATTTTAAGGGTACCGTGGTGTATCTTGATTAATCACATTACGAAGTGTGATGAATGGCCTCTTTAATGGTAACACAGGATTTATTGGCAACATCCTGACTTGAACCAGAAGGGTAAGAAGTAAAATACACAATAGATAGCTAATGCAAATAGGGTGTCAGTAATGCTCTGACTTGTTTTAACATTATACCAGGAGCCTTAGTTTCGGGACATTCGGAAACCACCAAGCAGGGATAAGGGAACAAGCTTCCCAGAGGAACTTGGGTTCCAGTCTAACCCTTCTCTAACTGGTTACGAGGCAAGTAAAATCACTCGGGCTGGAACACAGAAAGAAAGTGTCTGTGAAATCTGGACAAACCTTGCAAATTCCCAGTAGGAAGAGAGGGACACCACCTTTGGAGACCACCACTCCCTGTCCTTTCGCCCTGTTTCAATATCCTCTTCACATTTCGCTTTAATATCCTAAATGCCTTTTTTTCCTAAGCCTGTTCCCACTAATTTCCTCTAAGGCTGACAGATCAGAGGCTTGCCTCGAACTGTTCCTTTAGAGCTGAGGAGCCCTCCTCATAATCCCGCTGCTTGTCCGCAATTAATCCTTCCAGTTGCCACATTATTAACACCACCACCCACAGACAGAGGAAGCCCCGACCCACTGGACACCGGCTCCTGCAGCAGCTTCAAAGGTGCCAATCACGCCCGCGTCAGAAAGGTGCCTGCTGTCAGCATCAGAGGCTCCCGTCCTCCCCGCTGATCAAACATTCTTCCTCAGAAGATTAATTCAGAGTCTCCGCCCATTTCCTCCCATATCCTCTTTCCCTTTTTGGTTTACCCAACGATCCATCTTTGCCTCGAAAGGGGAAGCCACGGATAATAGAAGCCCTTTCAAAACAAAAGCTGGGCAAAGGCAAATTTAAATCCCAGCTGTTATCAACTTTTTTTTTTAACCCATTTAAACATCTTAAGGCAGTGAGGATTAGGGCCAGGCCTGAAATGCCATTCTTTGATCAAAGACCCCAAGACTTTACACAAACATAATCACAAGGCGATAGAGGCCGCTCTGAAGGTGGAATTGATTTGTTTGACTGCGGAGCTTAGGATGGGTAGGAAAGCCACACACTCATTTTCCTAACTCCTGTTGTATGTATCACCAGGCCAAGTGATGGAGAAATTATATATTTCTTTCTCACCATGTCTTAATTGGAGCAGTCACTTGCAGATCCAGACATGGCTACGGGGAGAGAGTAGAGGAAGAAGGGGAACATGTAGGACAAATGTAACCACTGTGGCTTTTCCTTCTCAGGACAGGGAGGTGATAACCAAGCATCTTCATTGTCCCTGACATGAAGCAATGGGGACTTCACAGAGAAAGACCTCTGTAGATGTGAGATTCTTCTCCTGGAATCCTCTCCAGTCACTTAGAAACTATCGGTACTGATCTCAGCCTACGGAAAGGATTCAGGAGGAGAAACGAGCAGTCTATGACTGAGGGCCAGTGAACAGGCACCACGTGGTCTGGTCCTTCATGATCCATTAGAGTCCTTCCATACCAGACACCAGAACTGACTTCGAAATATTTAACGGGAAGGTTAAAGGGACCACCGACATTCAACATTTACGTGCATGAAGGTGTCTTCACAAATAGAAAGTCAGTAGGCTTTTGGTTTTGGGTTTGGGGACTTTTAGGGGCTTTTGCATGGTGTGGTCAATTTGTTACATTACAGAGGAACTATTAGAAATATGGAATTAAAGTATACACAGTTAGGAACTGTTGACTAGTAGGACACTATGGGGACGATTTCCACATTTCCAAAATAGGTTATAGAATCTCCCTTGTTGTTGAACAATTCAGGGAAAAAGATTATCTTTTGTTTGTTTGTTTGTTTTTGTTTTTTTTTTTTTTTTTTGTGGTGCCGGGGATCGAACTCAGGCCCTTGTGCTTGCAAGGCAAGCACTCTAATCACTGAGCTAAATCCCCAGCCCCCAAGATTATCTTTCTGATTGCATGTAATGAAGCCTAGCTCAAAGTACATTAGGGAACTAAGTGAGGAGGTAGAAGTATAATGAGTCCAAGAGTGCATAGTTCCAGGCATAGTTGGACTCAGGTGCTCAAACTTATCATTTGGATTTTCTACCTCTTAGCTTTGTTTTTCTGCTGGCTTCTCTACACAGTCATTTCCCAGGAGCTCCAGATGTACTGTACCTTCTTCAAAGATACTGGTCTTTCCTGAAAGTGCAAACAAAATCTGGGAATCCATGACCTAGTTTGCGTTATAGGCCCATCCCTGTGAGACTCTCCCTCCCCAGGAACAGGACCATGCTGCCTAGCTGGGCCTGGATCCTGTGCCCTTCCCTGGTGCTGAGAGAATGTCTTGCACCCTCAGGGCACTGTTGACTAAAGCTTCAGGGGACACTAGTTCCCCAGAGGGGCATCTATGAGACATCTGTTCAAGGGTGGAGGTAGAAAGTATACTGCAAAGGCCCAAAGAGTGAATTCCCCCTCAATAATGGACAGCCTTTCATGGAGCAGCCCCCCAAGCATCTCCTGACCACCTTTGGGCCACACTGAACTCAATAGCCCAAACCTAAGTCAATGTTTACAACTAAAGGCCTCCTCATCTTGAAAAATCCTCCCCACAAGGTCTTCCAAGGATTATATACTTTGAAGGCCCTCATCTGGTCCCAAAGAGCTTTAACATACAATTATTTTTTAATAAACTGGTGGGTCTCACAGAAGATTAAAAACAGACATCTAAAGGGAACAGCAAAAAGGGTGGTGGGCGAGGGCAGCTGCTGGGGTCACAGCATGACACGGAGAAAAGAAATCAACAAATTAGACTAAGAACTAAACCCCTAAATACCACAATAGACTTTTCGAGGGATGATACCTCAATCCCCTGCATTCCACCCATATAGCAACAGGACAAAGCGAGGCTCAGTTTTGTATTTTCAATATAAATCAGGAATTATAAAGTAGATATAATGACTAATTAACATGCATCAAGCAGCTTCTGGCATCCCTCCCTAGGAGGAGACTACACTATCATTTTGTCCACACATAGAACAGATAACACAAGAAGATGACACTGATTTGAAAGAACAGTGCAGTAACTCCTCTAGGAGCAACATTCTAAAGTTTTATCATGATCTATGTAAATTTCAAATGTCTGGGGAGATGAACGCTAGTGTACACTGCTTATTCTCAATGGAATTTCTGTTATTCTGCTGTTTAGCTCCCCTTTTATCTCTCCAGTCTATTTCTAAAAGAGATGTCAACGATGCTTGCCCTGAACACAACCCAAATCCAGGTTCATCGCTATCTCGATGGATGAGGACAATGTGTCCTGGGCCACTTAGAAGACCTGTGTCATCTGTGAACTAGGATGTGACACTGGAGGTCCCAGCAGACTTAGGATGGGCTGTGACACTTAAATTTTATATCTTCCCAGCGACTTAAAGGAAGTAGACAAGACTCTTTCAACAGCATCCACCGTGGCAACCAAAATATGATACACACAGAAGCTCTAGAAGGCTGCTGAAAGTGGTCTGTCTACATCTGGTAGACAGCTAAAAATCTAAAGAAGAACCATGCAGCTCAAATTCTGAGAGGGCCCCAGCATTAGAGTATGCATACATGTATGCTGATTACAGAGGATAAGAATATAAAGGCTCCAAGCTCCAAACACAGTCTTCGTAAAGTTAATATTAATCCCTAGTTTGTGAACTTTTCTAGATAAGGATCTTTTTGAATAAGAAAGTTACACTATGAAATATTAATTTTCACAATACTAATGTTTTTCTTATTACAAAATTCAGTTGCCATGATAGAATGGAGTTAATAAAACCAGTGCAAAACAGTTTCATGTGTGAAAATATTGTTTAAGAAATAGCCCCCGAAATGTCTTTTTCCCTTCATTTTTTTTCCTTTTCCAAATTATCTGATAATCATTCACAGAGCTGCTCTTGCTCTTGACAGAGGACTTTTTTATTTGTTTAATGCTATCAATAATTGTTGACATTAAAAGTTTCATTCATCTAAACATATATGTGTAAAGCTGTTTCCTTGAGAGATTCCAGACCCACATACATAAAGGCTACGTGAGAAATGACAACCAACATCATCTGAAGCAATTCATATCTTGTGCAAAACTTCTAATCATTCTGGCATTCTTATTCTCCTTGTGGCTAAAGGATAATGCAAACTTGATTCAAAGCTTTATTTCCTGAAAAAACACTACTGCACACCTCTGAAACCTTCAAATTTTTAATCAGTTTGTGGCCTGATGGGAGTTAGTTACAGTCAAAGTCTGCTCTTTGAGGTATATCCCCTTCTCGGAGTAGGTGAGGTTTGTGGCAGTCCCAATACCAAAAAAAAAGAATGATAGAAAGGGGAAAGGAGGGAAGAAACAGAAAGAAGAAAAGAGAAGAAAATATTGGGTATTATTTCTCAAATGACTGTCCATCCATAAAACTACTTTCCAACATTTTCCTGACTCCATTCTACTACAGTGTTATGGTTTGGATCTGGAATGTAAACCAAAGGCTCACGTGTTGAAGTCTTGGTCCCCAATGCAGCAATATGCAGAGATGGGGCTTTGGAAAAGTAACTGGATCATGAGAGCTTTGATCCCCATGGATTAATCTATTGGTGGTTTATCAATCAGCATTCCCATCACTGGGACAAAATACTCAATATGTACAACCTGAAGGAGGAGAGGTTTAGATTGGCTCATGGTTTCAGAGGATTCAGTCCATGGTCATCTCACTCTAAAGCAGAAATATCATGACGGAAGGGCATAGTGGAGCAAAGCTGCTCACTTTATGGCAGCTGAGAAGCAGAGAAAGGGAGCTTGCCAGTGACAGAGAGGAAGGGGCCAGGGACCAGAAATACTACCTAAGTTCACATCTCCATGGCCAACCCAGAAGTGTGCTCTACCAATCTCCTAGGTGGCTCTCAAGCCAAACATGTAGACAATCCAGTAGTCACAGATGGGTTCATAATTTGATGGACTATTGGCAGGTGATGGAAACTTAGGAAGTGGGTCCTAGGTGAATGGAGTAGGTCCTTGGGGATATGATCTTGGGGAGTATATCCTGTATAACCAGCTGTGAGGTAAGCACTTTTCCTCTACCACACCCTTCTACCATGATGCCTCTGCCTCACCACAGGCCTAAAAGCAATGGAGCCAGTTGGCCATGGATTGAATCTTGTGCAACTATGAGCTAAAATAAACCTTTCTTCTAAGTTGTTTTCCTCAGCTATTCTGTCACAGCAGTAGAAATCTGACTAACACATACTTCAACTGTATTTTGTCCAAATTGTAAGACAGAAGACCCCATATGCTCTACAAAATTTCCTTTCCCTTTTACCCACACCCAGGATTCCTAGGCCTGAAAGGTAAACACAGTCATGGATCCCACATCTGCCTTCAATAGTTGCTGGGTTTATCTTGCAATGTCACATTCATGACAAGTTACAGAAGGGTTGATGACACTATGACAGGAAACCCACAAAGACCTGCAACTCAGATGGTGACAAGGGGCCAGGAGCTAAAAGGACTCTAGAAAGACTGACTGGAAACTGCAGCCTTTTCTCTGGGCAATACGAAGCAAATTCCATTACATTTTCCAAGACTAGACCCTCTTCCTCCCCATAATCTCCTTTACCAGAGAATGGTTGTAGACTTCCATCACCTGGGTGATTTTGTTTCAGATGAGATTAAATTCCTAGCCAAGCTCTATGAGTGCTACTGGAAGTGAACATCCTTAGACTATACTTTTAAAAACATAAATCTGATTATGTTATCTCCTCTGCTTAAAAAATTAAAAAGAAGTAAGTAATGCTTTGGGATGAATAAAAAGCCCCAAACATGGCCAAGAAGGCCCTTTGCCCTGGCCCTCGCCTTCTCCTCCAGCCTTGCTCATGTCTTCTTCCTCCCACCCCTGCCAGCCAGGAAACTCTTCTTGCTCTCAGCGGGTGCTGTGCCCCACCTCCCAAGAGATCTCAGCATGGTCTAGAATTCCTTCCTAACCACTTCCTCCAGCACATTCTGCCTGAGTGATGCCCTGCTCTGCAGTTTGTTCCTTCAGGGCAGTGCCCACACCTCCTAAAAGCTGGCTCGTAGTAATTTCTCAATAAATACATGTGAAACTGGAATAAGGGAATTTAAAACATTGAATGAACAGTATTCCTTAGCCTGCAAGAGTTGAGTTCCAAAAAGCACACAGCTTTCTAGACTTCTGATTCACCCTATCCACTGCCTTCACAAAGACCTTACATGCTAAATAAGGGGCACACAGCTCCCTAACTCCACAATTCCCTGAGTGCACATGCATTTCATTGATTCTTTACAGATGAGATGACTCTGAGGTACAGGTACACCAAGCCAGACAAGTCATCCAAAGGCTGTTTAAAACACACAGAGGCAAACTCTCTTCCGGAACTTCAGCTTGTCCACATGAGGGAAGTACAAGCTCCAGGCTGTAGCCTCTAAGCTGCATTAAGTGATGTCAGTCTGGGGGATCTTGGGTTGAGCAGGAGGCAGCCAGGTGATAAGTGATCCCAGGTAACTCCCGCTGCCTCCAGCTTTCCTTTTGTTATTTCTGTCTGCTTTTCTCTCTCTGGCAATTAGTGATTTTTGATGAATGAATAATAAAGTTTCACCTGAATGAAGACCCCAGGAGTTCAGGTGAGCATCCTTTAGTCACTGTCCTCCTCCTCCAGGGACCAGGGGGAGGGGCCGGACTGGTTGCTGAAAGCTGGGAAATGGGCCTGAGGGCTGTCCTCAGGGGAGAAACTAAATTGCAGCACAGCCCTCCTGTCACACAGCTCAGCCAGCAGAAGGGGGCACTGCAGTGCAACCTATTTAGGATGCAAATAGAGGGCTTCCTGAGCTGCAGATTAAAGCTGGCGGGTCCTAGGCAGTACTAAATGTTGGATTCCTGCTCATCACTGCTCATTGCAAATCATTAACAGAACTCAGAATAGTGTTACTTAATACAAATGTTAAAATAAATAAAAAAATAAATAAAAGGAATCACCAAGAAAAGGAAAGGAGTGGCAATCTTAGTACAAGACCGTTCAAGTCACCCAGCTCCAGGAAGATTTGGTTATTCAAGATCACTGGAGTTCCACTATTTTATTAGTTCTAGATTGACAATTATCAACCACAGATGTAGTATGCAGTAAAGGACAGAAGAAGAGAGAGCCTGAGATTGAAGGATGGAGACCCTCAGAGAGGGAGAAAAGGGATGGGAAAAGAGTGGGAGGAAGAGAGAGAAGGAAGGAAAGATGGAAGACGGAAGGAAGGATGGAAGGAAGGGGCCTTCTGTGTCCCTCTGTACAGCTGAAAGAAGAGATAGCTGCCAGCTAAAAGGTGTTCCAGACAGCGCCAGGGAAGCAGACACTGGAGGGCTACTTCCTCCCTTCTCGGTGTAACTTCCACAGAAATGGGACAAAAGACCCAGAACAAATCCTCCAGCTTCCCAGAACCAGGCCAGCTGGTACTTCAGCTTTATTTTCTGACCAAGTCAGGTGTTCACTCTGCCAAGCCAGTTTTCCTTTACCCCTTTACTCCAGTCAATTCCTGTTTTCTTCAACTGGAGCTCCCCAAGACTCATCAAAAACACGATTTAATTACATCTCCGAAAAAAAGAGAAAGGGAGGAGTGTAAACATGACTCCTTTTTATCTCCTGATACATCTGGACAAGTAGACAATGTGCTAAAACAAAATAAATCTGCCCTGACAGTCACATCAAAGAGTTCAGCAAGGGGCTTGCAGCTACTTAAAGCACAAGAATGCTGTTGCTAAGCATCAGCCTACAACTTATCAGTCTTTGGAAGAAATGCTTTTTTCTTTCTTTCAGGGGGAGATGAGGAAAGTTAGAGAGTGGGAACCAGACTGCGAAAGGATATTGGGGATTTTCAGGGATTGTGAAGCTTAAAATGAATGGTGTGAAGAAAGGGGGTTTTGTTGTGTTTTCCTTCTGACACACTGTCTATATTTTTATAAAGGTAGCATGTAGAAACCTTCTGGAAAGAGCTATTTAGGAACTCACAGAAATAGGTGTTTACACAAAACACTTGTACACAGGTTTGCACCGTATCTCATTTCTGTGCATTTCTCAGGATGACAAGAGCCAAATGCTAGCTCAGGGTCTGGGGAAATACTTCACATTTACCAAAGTCAAGAGTAAAAAATCCTTAAATTGCCATAATAGAAAATAAATCATTCGACATCACAAACCATGAACATTTTTTTTTTCCTCAAAGGCAGGAAATGGAGTATCTACTCCAGCAAACACAACACAAATGAAAACAGAACCCGCCCCATGATCTAAAAACAAGAAACCAAGTGTGCAATGCAAAGACATGAATCTGGCCAGCTGACCCAAAATGCACATACAGTTTCACAAGCAGCGTGTTCACAGCAAAATACAAAATGGAACCAAGCATGAAATCTGGCGACACCTTCAGCAGCCCCCCACACCCCCAGAAAAAGGTTCTGCAAAATTCAGTCTCATCTTCATCCCCTGTGCTGGCCCTCAGGAGGAACCACTAGGGAGACTTTTTCTCTTCCCGTGAACACATTCTCAGGTGGGAGACTTTGGCTCACTCCTTCCCTCCAGCAAGGCTACTGAATTGACCTGCGCTACAGAAGCTGCGCTAAACATGAAATGGCACTGCGGAGAAGGGTGCGCTCTGCAGACCCGAGGGCGCTCTGCAAAGACAAGGACCTGTTCAAAATAACCCCCCAGCTCTTGGTGCCCAGCACGCGACGCCACAGAGATTTTGCCCTTGCAAGAGGAGGGCTGAAAATACAGGCACAGTCCTCTGGCCTAGGGAGGCTGTGAACATTTTAAGTAAACAACTTACTATTTTCTTTTCTCGGATCAAAGGAAACAAATTCTGAAACTACTATGATCTCCACACAGGATAACTCTCAACCACATGAACAATTACCAAGACTGTGATATTGCACAAATAAATAACACTTACCATTATCTCCAGCGTGATCACATTTATTAAACAGTGACGGAGGGCAGCAGTAACCATTTTTATTGTCCCATATAGCTCCTATTTTCTAATTAAACAAAAGGTTATTTCTACTGTTAACATAGCCATTTGTCTAAGTTGGATCTTACATAATACTTTTTGCCAAGCATGACGGAAAATAAGAAATTAGGCCCTGTGGTTGGTTTTGTTTTTTTGTTTTTAATTTTGCATGCTGAGTTGCTACTTAGAAAGCTCCGTCGGTTCATAATCAAAGCAATAGGCCATTGTGTGGTGAATTCATAAATAAACTTTGGCAATTTTTCCTAAAACATGATGAAGCAAGCACTCGGTCCTACCCTTTAGCTTCAATCCAAGGGCAATGATCTGTATTATTAAACATATAGGTCAAGCCAGCTTGCGCTTCTCCGTCCTGTGGGATGTTTTAGAAGCCACTGTCACATTACCGAGATCTATTCGGTGGCTCCTAATTATTCCTCTTGGCAGCTTTGTATTTCAAGTGATTCCTCTCAAGTGTATGTAAAAATTTAAAAGCTGGTTCTTATAACAGCACGAGTTATTTCCTTGTTGTTGTTTATAATGGCAGAAGATACCTATTAGAAAAATGCACTAATTTCACTGACAGAGATAATGGCAATTTAATAAAATCTGTATTATGTCTTCTGTAATCTTCAAGACTACTTGGGATCAACATATGAAAATGTAATTTTAAAAATTTCAAAATAGCTCTGAGTGTGGGGCCATCTTTCTCCTTCACATCTTATCCAGAAATAGGGAAAATAAAAGCATGGATTTACCCTTCACCTTCAAAATTTATTCCAGTCCTGAAGTATCTATGGATTTGTCACCCTGTTCAGAGGACTGAGGGAAAGAAGCCTGGTGCTCACTGAGCATCCGGTATGCCCTTAGCATGTCCCAAAGCTACACTGTTTAATTCCCAAAAAAATTCCCTGCAGCAGACAGAACATCCCACAGTGGTAACCTTGAGGAAATCATATGCAGGGATTCCAGATTTCCATTCTGTGTTCCCAAGACTTCCTGACTTAAGTGCCTGCTCTTTGCACAGTAGTGAGAGGAGAAAATGGTGCTGTCACTTAAGGCAGCTTCAGCTCTAGCAGGAAGGAATAAGGCAAGTCAACTACACTAAGAGGAGAAACCGAGACCAAAGCTGTAGGAAGGCCTGAACAGAACAGCCCAGGGGTGAACAATGGAAGAGTTTGTGTCTGCTCCAGGAAAGAAAAAGACCTCCTTTGATTTTCACATGTGAAGTATATTAACAGTCCTGTAATATATGAAAATTAGGATTTAAAGAAGCACAGTGCCTTCCCCAAGAATTGGTGATTCATCCAGGGTAGAACACAGCTTTCTTGACATGATCAACAGACAATGATATCTCACCTTTGTAGAATAACCTTCCCACTGAAGAACACACTCCCTCATCTTCTGCAATGATGGCCTGAGTTTAAATTTTAGTCCATTAACCCTGAGTGGCCCCAAAGTAGCCACACAATTTTCTAGACTTAAAAATAAGGTTCTGCCTCTAAAAGTGGTAACTCAGTATGTGGGTACCACAATCTCAGAGTTGACTTATTTTTTCTTTGAAGTACTAGGGATCGAGTGTTGTACCACTGAACTATATCCCCAGTCTTTTTAAAATTTTATTTTCAGACAAGTTCTCAATAAATTGCCAAGGTTAGCCTCCAACTTGCAATCCTCATACCTCAGCCTTCAGAGTAGCCTGGACTACAAGTGTGAGCCACCGTCCCAGCTCAGTTTTTTAATTGTAAATATTTATGATTCTTTAAACACCACCGATCAGGTATGTTCACAGACATATGGTTAGTTGCATATTAGTTTCTAGTTAAAATATTCACTCGTTTCATGTATTCTCGATTCTACCATTATATACTTGCCTTGTACAAGGAAGATATTTTATAGATAACATAACCAGTCCTGCTAGTTTTCAAATGGATTTAGAATTTCTCTGTTTTCTTGGAGATGAGGTTGGGGGTGGGAGGAGATGAGGAGTATTACATCCTTTATAGAGATGTAAAGCCAGAAGCTGGGTAAATTAACCCATTTTATCTGAATCTTAATCCGACAAAGCCTGAGTCCCAGGGATCTGTTTCTTTGAACTATGGAGACAGACAATTTTCTAAAGGACAAATTCATTCATTCCCACAATCAACCAAAAAGTTGCTCTTGGTGTTTTCAAATAAAAACACAAGATTGCAGAGAGTAGAAAAATTTCTCCACTCTCTAAATGCCAAATTTTTCTCTTTAGGCAATGTTGCTGAGAGGGATTGGGGAGCTGTTCTGTCCTTGCGGGGATTATTCCCACCAAAGGAAGGGATGGGTCAGAGACATTGTAACTGATCAGTCATTGTCCAAACAGATCAAGTAAGAAAAGGGAAGGGGCACAGGACCCACCCATGTCCTCTGCCCAGTGCCCAGATGTGGAGTGGACTTCTGAGTCTGCATTGACCCTTTGAGATACAAACAGAAGGTATCTGAGGAATATGATTACAATAGATAGATACCTGGAAGACAATAGATAGATACCTGAATGAACTCCAAAGGCATAACCTCCCTTCTAAATCTACTCTCCTGGGCTTCCTCGGGGTATAAGTAGTTTGTAGAGGCTCTATAAACCATGCAAATTGCAGGACTCCCGAGAGACCCAAACATCCCAAAGCACAGGGACATGCATAGTGCATACTACACATACCACACATACATGAGTGGGCGTGTGTGCACACACACGGAGCTCTCCTTCTCTCTCACCAGCAGATGCTTCTGGTGTATATTCAGGAGGAACATCTACCTGGTCCCATTCAAAGTCTCATTGCCTAATCTATGACAATTTGGCTTTGGCTCTAAAATGCTTGACTAGAAAATAAGGAAAGGTTGCCAGCCCACAGTATTTCCCCAACATTTTTGGAGCTATAAGGAAAATCAAGAATACAATGGACAGAGGGTTTCCTCTTGGAAGGTTTAGGGTGGAGCTGGGTAGTGTGATACCAGGGCCATGAGAGAGCAGTAAAAGTTGCAGATAAGAGAAGACTTGTTGGATCCTCTGTTATGGAGTCACGGAACAACCTTCTAAGGCCTGTAAGAGATTTAGCAGATAGTTATGGCTCATGGCAAAAGGGTTTCTAGAAAGTAAGGCTTCAAGGCACAGATCATGCTATTCCCTGGACCACTTGTCTCCTTACTGAAATTCTGCTCCTCCTTCAATGCCCAATTTAAGCATCCTCTCTTCTGCGACCCTGAGTCTCCCGGGCTTGCATGGCACTTGATGGGTGCCCGTGTTAAAGTAATTGGCAGGGAACTGAGTTCTTAGCAGACCCAACAGCCTCTAAGTCAGAGGCCATTTCTTCTCCACCTTTCCAAGTCAGACACCAGTTACACGGCTGACACCCTCAAGGCTCTTAGCCCAGGTTCAGTTAATGAGTAAGTAAAGGACAAGGGGAGATGGTGGCAGCCATTTCTGTCTTCCTGCCTTCTTCTTCCGTGCTGCTTAGAAGCAGTTGACAACCTCGCAACCACATCAGGTTGAAGTGACATGGGATTCCCTAGCACGCAGCTGGTACCAGCCCCCTCCCTGTGCTGCTAACTGGGTGGGGGTGGGGGACAGAGATGTTAGCATGATGTTTTACGCAGCAGGCACAGCACCGAGGCGCATTTTTAATGATTTACTAGTTCTACTTGACTGAGCCTGCACCCTGTAAGTGGATCATATGATCAGCGCTCACAAGTTAAACTGCTTTTGTTGCTCGCAAGGCATGCATGGTGGGCTGGCCACGCGGCACCAGCGGCTCGCACGCAGCTGTGTGTAAGACAAGGAGAGGTTACGTACAACAGGCAGCTAATGGCTCATACCAGCAAGCCCTCGACTTCAGTCGGCACATGCGGCTGAATTTTAAAAAGGTAAATGACCTTGCAGCTGGGAGCCTTAACTATGTGCTTTTACCTATTTGTACCTGGGTAAGTAAACATTTGCAGCATGCCAAAAGACCCTGCAAGCACTATTGTAGCCACCGGCTAATCCCCTCCTCTCTGGCTGGAAGACTTCAAAACAAACCAGGGGGCAAAAATATCATTTTCTGCCTGGAGTAGCACAAAGGTAAAGAGGGGCCATGGTGATAATGACTTCCATTTGTTATAACTTTCCGAAGTCACCAAGGTTCCAGTCCTAACCAGCTGCCCATATTTAGGATTCTGTTTTCCAGGAAGAATGGCAGAAACAACAGGCCCCAGACAGAGAGGATGGTCCCAGGCAGACCCGCACAAAACTGCCTCCACTCATCAGTGAACCCGACACAAGGAATGAACATCTGCAGTGTTGTTCTACTCCCAGAAAGGGTTGCTTCTTCCCACTGATGGCACTTGGGGCCAAGAAAATCAGGCCAATCTCAGTTCTTTTCTGCTTTAAGTTCAAAGTTTCAGGGGAATGTTCATGTCATGGAGTCCAGGCTTTCTACCATAAATTCCGCACATCCTCCTCTGGGTTAGTCTGTCCCCACTGAACTCCTGATGCAGGGCCCTCTAGATGCCTCCAACCGCAGCAGGGCTGCCGGAGCCATCTCTGCAATCGTGGCTGACCATGAATGCTTCCCAAAGAGGGGAATATTTGTGATTTACAAGGTGAGCGGGAACTTTGGTAATGCTGTTATTTTAAGAACTCGTCAATCAGTTGAGATTAAGATAACATTTATTGCAACATAAACTGAGATTGCCATGAGAACAGACAGAAGATATCTGCGAAACATTTAAGACATTTCACAGGCAATGAATCAATAGAGGGCAGTTTGGTGGGGCGAGAAGAGCCAGGGGCTGCGAGCTGCAGCTGCAGGCTCTTCCAGGCTCTGAGACTCCTGACGCATCACTCCGTGTCTCTGCACTAGACGTCACACGCCCTCCCTGGCAAACTCTGCTGGGACCTACTATGTGTCAGCAACCACACTAGACAGCGATGTCCAGGCTTAGAGGATCACTAGGTGTCCCTCACGAGGCTCGCACAAGTGAATTCATGACAAGAAAAGCTGCACTCCAACGCTAGCCGCCATCTGGTGAACCCAAATCATCTTTAAATGACCAGAAATACCTTCTTCCCTGCACTTCTGCTAATACGGCTCAGCCTAACGAGGTTGGTTTACATCCATGAGAGAAAACAGTACTCTTCAGTCCAATATATGGTTTTAATAAAGTTTATTAAATTTCCATTGATCCATATGCAAAAATAATTTGTTTACAATTTGAACTCAGCCCACTAAATGGTGTCTAACTCGATAAAGGAAGAGGCTGAGAAACAACAGCTGTATGGCTATTAACACATTATGCCATTAAAAACACTAAACAGTGGGGTTTGGGGAAGGAGTCAAAGTTAACCCTTTGACTATCTCTAAATCTGACATGAATTTTAGTTTGGAATGGGAAATCAGGGATTTAGAAACAAATTTCTCTCTGCCTTTTGAATGAACCTGCAAGAGGATCTGCTTATGACTTTGCCACTCAACTTACCAGGAGCCTCCTCTAAATGTGGAAACTCAGCCTCGGACAGAGACGACAACGAGGTGCTAGGGTTTAGAAAGATGTCTTAATAATAAGCAGAGTAGGCTCGTTTGATAGTTAATATAATTCCCAAGGCATCCTATATTTTAGGTACTTCAGTAAATTGTTCAGTTTCAACCAGGTTCAATGAGGCCAGGGCCAGGACATGATCCTTTATAGCCGGTTAGTTCTATTTGAAAATCGTATCTGTACCTCAATCAATAAGTTGATAACAAGTATTCATTGACTGCTAAATAAGTCAAAGTTGCTAATTCCAAATTATATATTGTGGAGATAGGGAGATTAAATTAAGAGACATGGAAGGTTGAGAACAATGAAGCACTATACTGTATCATTCTAAGGATGTATCAGGCCCAAAGAAAAGAGATGAAGATTAGCAAAGTGATGACTTTAGGAAGAAAATGGATGTGAGTCACGCCTTGACAAGAGGTAGGGTTTTCACAGGAGCAAAGAGAAAATTAAGGATTGAAAGGAGGGCTTGGGGACTGAGAAGGGCTCAAGGAGGTGGGGCAGAGACAGTTTAAGCAAAAGTGGGAGGTAAGAAACAATAAGGATAATGTTAGGCCTTTATTATTCCTTCTAGTAAGGGTTATTATTAGGGTTACTATTAGGGTTAGTCCTTTATTATTTCTAACCCTAATAAGGGTTACAAAGGGACGAGAGCTGGAGGTGACCAGTGCACACCATCACCCCACTACAAAAGCAAAGCAGAGAGCACACTCCAAGAGGTGACGACGTTGATGAAAGACAGTTCAGCCCTGAGAAAAATTAGACCTTGCTTGGTATTGTTAGTGACCATGCAGCACTTCTAACTTAGAACTCTAATTTAGTATTTCTGCTCAGGTTAGGGGTGTAGTTCAGTGGCAAAACACTTGCCTGCCATACTCGAGGCTCAGAACTACTTAAAAAAAATTGAGGTGAAGGGTAGTCTGGTAATTTAAAGATTATTTTGGTTCAACAGACAGTGGCTAGGATCAAAGTACAGCTGTTCTTCAGTATTAATTCATTTGCCTGCACGTATCTGAATATTACCTACTCATCATCAAACCCAATGTACTTATTTTCACATGATAACCTAAATATAAACAAGGAAATGATTGAAAACCTGCAGGTAAACTTCGACATACTCAATATAACAGTGAATTTTAATTAGAAAGGACCCGGCATCCTGCGAAGCTGACCTATCCAGCCTCCCACATGGTCGTAGATGTCTCGATGACACATCAGTCAAACAGCCTGAAGCTCTGATCTCAGCTCTTCTGGTACAAGCAGCGCAGCATTCTGCTTGATAAAAGCCCTGGGTAGAATGTCCCTTTTATGTTGTGCCAAAGCTACCCTCCCTATTACCATTAGCCCTCATTCCTAGGTTTGTCCTCTACCTACAAACTCTACATCCTCATCAACACACTACCATTTCAAATATCTGAAAGGAGATTCTATGTATTACCTTAATCTCCCCTATTGTAGGCCAAGTATTTCCATGACACTCAACAACCTGGTTCCTCTCCTTTAAAGATGCCCATCAGTGTTTTTACTTTTCTTATATTGTGAAGCTCTGTGCTGAACCTAGTCCTTTAGATGATGTGTGAACCACATGGACCTCAAGAAGATTCTGAATTTGATCCAAAACCTCCTTTACACCCAAATCAGTAATACCTTCCCAGGCCTGTGATGGTTTATTCAAACCTCAGTCAAATAAAATATCCCAGTTCCTTTGATGTGAAACCTGACCAACCCAGACCTCTCTGGCACATACTCCTATAACAGATTTTTTTAAATAGACAGCTAGGACTTCAAATTTACAATCCTATTAAATTTTGTCTGCTAGATGTAAGGCAATGTTTTAACTTGCTGAAACCTCTTGGAACCATAATCTAAAACCTATAGTACGTCCTGACCTCCCTAATTTGTATTTTGAAATTTAACAAACAAAACCTCTTCCTGGCTCTTTATAAGTTATTGAAAAAAATGTTTACTAGGTCAGGGACAAAGGACAGGTTCATATCTGAAACTAAGATATATGGATGTCTAGATGTTTAGGAAAGGAGATAAGATGCATTTCACACATTCTTGGGGAATTGTGAAGATAGCTATCAAGAGATGATTTCACTAATATAAAGGTAAATATTTAAATGAGCATTGTTATTTATTTTTCCTAAAACCTATGTCAATTAGGTCTAGGAAAATTAGCAAAAAATTTCCAGGGCAATCTCTCTCAACCTAATAACAAAATTTAAAAACACCCAAAATGATCAAAGTGAATATATTACTCTCAGAAAGTGAGCACAAACATGGGGTGAACAACAACAACAACAACAACAAAACAGAGTTCTCTCTCTTTGTCAATCAAGAATTTAACACCAGAAGAACAATGTTTATGCCCCTAAGAGATTGCAGGATGGAGTTATGAGCAAACATCTGTACAAACAATAATGGGACAACCGTGTTGTCAACTCCTCTCCTACCAAGGGCACTGGGAAGGTGTATTTACTGTAAGAGCTCTAAAAAGCATCATTAAGAAAAGAAACAAACAACCCCCAAATCTCACGCTGTGGCTGAAGAGTGGTTTTACAATAAAGCAGTAAGTAAACAGATTTAAGGATGCTGGGTTATTTCTCAAGAGATAAATGTGAGGGATAGATGGCTACTTGAAGCATTTTTCATTCACCAGCTGGAATCATTTATATAAAAGATAAGGTAACACGGAAACTTCATAATGTTTGTAGAAATCATAGATGACCCTGCCACATGTGACCTTTAGCTCATTAATTTGACTAATTACAGAGACTCTTGAAAGTCCTAATGGTTATCTCCCTAATGCTTGAACATGAAGAACCCAAACACATATTCTTGGAAATTCTAGCAATATCTTGTAAATGCTACATTATGATGCTATCAACTAGGCCAAATCACCTATAGTCACATATATGGTACCACTAGAAAGATAGCTGGAAGCAAAAATCTGAAATGACATCAAAACAAATACAATGTCCCATTTTATAATTTCTCACACTTTTCTAAATGTTTCAACAAAATAATCTTTTTTTGGTAGCTTCATTAATCTCATGAACATCATAAGGTAAACATTATTAGGTGTGATATAATATGGTGAATGTTTTGATAAAAATTATAAAAATTTTATTACAGTAAAAACATATTGCCATTAATTCCCCTCAAAATCCTTCTCCTTGCTGCAAATACACTTATTCTATTCTTCTTGCCACTTTCTGAAGCAATTCTGGAAGTCTTGTTTTGTGAGGATCTTTAGTTACACTGTTGAGGCTGCCTTAATGTCCCAATACAATTCAAAACATTTACCTTTCACAGTCATTTTGACTTTTGGGAAGAGCCAGAAATTGCAGGGTGCCAGATCTGGTGACTAATGTGGATGAAGACACAATATTTTTTTTTTATTTGACAGAAATTTCCATAGATAATTGAACAACGTGTTTGAGCAAAAATATAGCAACTGTCTAAATTTTTTTAAAAAATTATGACAGTAAAAGAAATATTGCCAATAATCTCCCTCAAAATACTTTCCCTCACTTCAAACACACTTATCCTATCATTCTTGGCACTGTGTCTTTTACTGTAAGAAGTTTAAAAAACATTTTAACATTCACTGTATTAGCCTATCACCCCTTATACACTTTTTTACAGATACAGAGCTAATATGGAGAAATTGATTTGGTCTAAAAACACACAGAGATGGAAACCACCTCTTTTGCTTCTTTGCATATTTGCAAACACAGCAATCCTAATTATTTGGTTTCCAACATTTTACAACAGACTTTTGTATCCAAGTGAAGGAGCCACCATGTCTAATCAGGTCTGTGGCACCTTAATGCCCTCTTGGGACAGAGAAAGAAACTTTTCTCTCTTATTTGTCTAATGATAAATCTATAAGTCAGTTGTCACATAGATGCACCTTGAAGTCATTCCAAATGGGCTTGTTTTGAAACATTAGCCTGATCTACCTAGAAAGCAAGAGCAACACAAGTATATGCATTAGGAATCGTGAAGTAATATTATGGGGACTTGTCACTGGGAACACCATTTGTTGATAAAGTGGAAGTAAAGCCTATCATTATTTCATCAAGCTAGTCAATCTTCATTGGAAACAAATACACAGAGATTTGCTGTTATACTCCCAGCTGCAAGATAAGCAAAGATACTCACGTCCAACCACATTTCATGCCAACTGCCCATTAGAAGGCAACAATTTAGCCACCCAACACCCTGCTGAGAACTCTGTGACTGCCAGCAACATAGAGAGGGTAAAAAGTAGACCAGCTTTCTAGAGACATAGTTCTCATTTCTGTTCCATCACCTCTCCAGCTGTGTGAGCTTGGCAGGGCAGTCGCAGCATGGCTCTGAACCATAATTTTCCTGGCTCCCAAAAGCATCACCTTGAATTCTCTCGGTGGATTACTATGGAAATGAAATGGGATACCACACTGGAAAGTTGAATGCTTGGTACAGAATAGGAAGAATGAAAATGCAGTCGTATCTCTGCAATTGCTTAACGTAAGCCACTGGGCAACATTTTACTGACCTTTCCTGGCCTGTACCAGATAAGTTAGTGCCACTATCATCATCAGTAAACATCCACCAAGGGTCTGCTATGGGTCTTAATTACAATTCGGCCTGTATGGTTTGCTGACATTTTCATGTGTATGTGTCTGGTCTTCTTTAAGCAATTGTATGCTCATACATGGACAGGTATACATTTGTATATGCATCTAGCCCAGAAAAGAAAGCTTATATAGTAATCTCTCAATAAAGAGGTAACTTATTATCCTGGAAATCAAAGGTAGAAAAATACAAAGGCAGTGAAAACAATAGTTAGAAAATGAAAACCTCTTTCATATGGAAAATTTAAATTTTTTTTAAAAAGAGATGGGCATACTCACAGCATTTCCCTCTGTAATCTCATGTAGAAGGATGTTTAAGGAAAAAAAACCACCAAGGGTCTTAATCAAGCTATTCCACTTAAGAGCATTAATGCTAAGTATGCAAACGTTCACCTGACTGATCATTAAGGTATCAAGAACTAATTTTCCTCCTTTTAAGAGCTTATATGTCACATCCCACCCCTTGGGTCTTCCAGAAATGCATTTAAATGCCTAACTGGGAGGAAGAAGAGCATTCCAGACAGCCAGGTGTTAGTGATTCAGCCATTAAAACTTCAGTGATAAAATATCCCCCCACAATTGTAAAACATTTCAGTCATTAGAAGATCATAAATAGATTAAGATGACATTTTAAATTATTATGACACCATGTGTATAAAATGTACATTGTTCATCACAATATCCCAGATAACTGTGACTCTGATTATCTGAAGCTGAAGATGAAGTACATGTGTTATTTATTTTGAGACCCAACAGTGAAAGACAGGGAGGAGGGAGGTGGAGAAAGCAGATGGGCAAGTGGAAATGGTGGATGCCACATCCCTCCTGAGGCACAGAGAGACTTTAGGTTCATTCTGTAATAGGGCTCACTGGCTGGTCCTTGAGCAAAACTAAACTCTTGTTTCATGTTTGGCAGAACAGGCTGAAGTGTAAAAGAAAACTGTCTCTAAAAATCCACAATGTGGAAACCATCATTGAAAATGTCATGGTTCTCATTCTTCTTTGAGTTAACTGAAAGATTTTAATCAGAGCTCAATATTACTTTATAGAAACCTAGATCATGATGTGTCTTTAAGCTACACATACCCAGCACTCCTTCTCAAAGTCAACTGACTGGTCTTTCACATCTTCGCTTTCACACTCAACAAGCACAGCCTGTCTTCACCTTGATGGTGCAGCAGCCACTTACAGAAGTATGGAAGGTTTCCCTGGCCACCAGCCACCACCATCAGAAAATAAGACAGAGACCCCAATGACCATTGCATGTAGAAAGAAAAATAGTTAAAATAGCACAGTTACTTATAAGATGGTCGTAAGAGATTAGCGACATAAATATTTTATTCTTGCTGCAAACCCATGCTTTTCAACTCAGCCTTCCCAAGGAAGCAAATATATTTTAGGGTTTCAGTTAAGCATTTGGGGAAATGTGTTTAAGGGCTAATGTGCTTTGCTTAAATCTATAAACCAGCTGAAGGATTAGGCCCATTAAGGAGATTATAACAAGCAATTGGCAAGCTTGGGAGCATTTAAGTCCCACACAAGTATGCAGATGATTCTGTTGTATATGTTGGTAACTCACTCTGCCAAAGTAGGTGGGGGTAGGTATGCACCAATATGGACCACGTAATTAACAACATCTACAATTTAATTTTGTCCTGAAGATCTTAAAAAACTTGTTAGAACTAGAAAAGTAGAACACTATAGGCATCAGACAACCTGGCACCAACATATTCTTCAAACTACTTCCCTGGTGTCAGTCAGCAGAAGTCCCCATGTTTCTTTCTAGATGATACTAAAACATGTTCAAAACTGAAGATTGGCAATTGGTAACCTGACACCACCAGACACCCCAAAGGGATGGGTATAAAAGAAGGAACTAAAGGACAATTTATCCAAACTACTACTGATCTGTTTTGTCTGGTCACTTTTGAGAAACAGCCTCCATATTTTTGTCTGATTCATGAAATTAGAAAACATCAAATCTAATATTTCGCTCCACACTTAGATGTCGCCCTCAAACACATGACCATGGTTAATCAGAATCTATCCCAATGTCCTCTAAAATTGAGAAGAAATAACGCCCTTTATTGGAGAAAGCTTCCTAATATGTACCACCTTATAATAGTGCATAAAATAAGGCAAATGTTCCATGTGTGTGGCACCCTCTAAGGGTTTTTTGCATTACAATGGTAAAGAGCAAGTGCTGAAAAAGAAAACAACAACAACAAAAAATCACACCGGAAATAGTCATAAAGGAAAGTGACCTCACATTTTCCAAGGCCAATTCTGCCACTCCAATGATCTGGCAGGTACAACTTAGGCCGCCAGAAAGAAACTCTCTATCTCTGTCTGTAAATAGTAAAAGCCTGGGAATGAAAAACAATTGTCCATGTCCATGTCCAGGTTTGTTACTTTTCTCCTGATGACCCATTTATTGAGGAAGCCCCCAGAAACATTCAGTTCAGCACCACTGAGGCTAAGTTCTACCCTTCTTAGAGAAGATTCCGTGAGTGTCTCTAGTCATACAGAAAACCAGCATCCTATCTTCACCTTTCCTTCATAACTATGCCCTTGCCATCAGCTTGGGACACTGTAATTTACCCATTCATTTGATTTTTGAGCAGACCTTTTTTGAATGTCTGTCTCATCTCTTATATGTTTGTGTCCTCCTTTTGTGGACAAAACATGGTCTTACAGGAGAACTTTAATCTCAGGGACATAAAACAAGGCTTCATTTGATTTGCATGGAGACTGGAATACCACCCAGTTTCCTAACTGAAGGGCTCTTGCTGTATACATCTCAAGAATTTTTCAAGAATCTCTCTGTGAGCCCCACAAGGAGAAACTCTTTATGTTAACACTGAGATCCCCTAAGATGAGCCAGCTTGTCCTTATTTTGTAGTAACATCAGGGGCTGGAGGTATAAATTCGGTCAAAGTTTTTATAAAGTATAATGCAGGATTCTGTTAGATGAAGTTTATGGAAGTCCATGGTTTGGGATAACTATGGCAGGCCCCAAAAGAACAGACTAAACCAAAACTGAGTCATTCCACCAAAGTTCTCCATCACCAAAGTGAAACTAAGTCGTTTATCTGACTTTCTGGTAAATTAGGAGAGAGAAGATAGCCAAATTCCCAAACAAGCCAGTTTTACTGGGCACGATAAGGAAGTCGTCTATGCTTTACTCTTGTTTCTCTTCAGATCGTATAAATCTTTAGCCCTGAAAAGGAAAATAAACTGATATTAAACCATCTGCTTTTTGTCTTCCGCCATTCCTTGTTCCTGTTCAAGGTATTTTATAAAAAATGACTGCTCTGCCAAGCCCAGCAAAGAACCTATTTTCAGATGGGAGGCTGCCCCATTCAAAAATCACTAACAAAAATTAGATCTTTAACCTAAATTTGTTGAAATTTTGTTTTCTACCACTGCCCAAATAGATGAAGTGGAAATTAAAGCAGGAGGCTGAATCTATCTGCTATCCGAACCTGCTCTGATTCAAGGCCTCCTTACTGTCTCTCGCCTTTCTAATGTAAAACCAAACTCAAGCCATTTACTCCACCACAGCAAAGATGTTCAAATGGAGTTAAAGGTCGTATTAGATCTGGTAGGTCCACTTGTGGCCAGGGCTCCTACAGGATAGACTTGTTTATTTGCAGGTCTGTTTACAGAGCATAGCGAGCAGAGTTTTAGTTTTTAGCAAGCACCTTTTCCTCCCTTGGAATTAAATGAATAAGAACATCACCAGAGTGTGTTTAAGAACAGTGTAAAGTGGGTCAAGCAAAACATATCTTATTTGCACTGACTAAAGATGCACTGCCTTTCCTAACAAGGCAGGTGGGCCCAAATATTCTGTTACTGTAATCCAATATTATTATTTTAAAACATCTACCCCTGCAGAAGGTGCTAAAGAATTGTAGGATCTCTGTCCTAGGAGAGCAAGATTTGAGTTCAAAGAAGATAACGGAATCATAATGAACTACACAAGGCAGTAGGGTATGTGGTAGAGCATTATTTGTTCCAGTAAGATTCCGAAGGAATTCAGAACAGGATCTTTGTAGAATCTAGAGCAGGTAGGCAAGCACTCCTATGAGGAGTAAATTTGGTCTGGTCCTGAAAAATATGATACGTTCGGATAACAGAGAGAGAAAAACTGCAAGAATGGAGATTGTCCAGACAGCCACCTATGTGCTGGGTAAGACAGGCTGATTGCAGTATGGATGGACTTTAACTAACTTAGGATGATTGAACTTAACGATTTTTCAACTTACACTGGCATGAAAGTATACCTGTGTACTGTTACGCTAACGCTCAGTACAGTATTCACTAAATTATATGAGGTATCCAACACTATACAATGAAATAGGCTTCTCGGCAGATGATTTTGCTCGATTATAGGCTAACGTAAGTATCCTGAACACGTTGAGTAGGCCAGGCCAAGCTACGATTTGTGGCAAGTTAGCGGTAGCAAATGCATTTTCAACTTATGATATTTCCAGCTTACCATGCATTTATCAGGATGCAACCCCAACATAAATTGAGAACCATCTGTATTAAAAAAGGGCACTACGACTAAATTCACTGTCGAAATGCTCAGGTAAACGCAAGCGGACTTTTCAATGGAAGAAGTCTCTTTGGGAATGAGGAGGGATACTTTGTAGATGTTCTTATCTATGATTTTCAAAAGATTCGTGTCCAATAACCTCAAAAAGATGAGCTTGGGTATATGTGATTACACTGACTTGCAATGTGCCACTTATAGCTGTTCAACTTTACCATGATACAAAAACCATCTAAGCCACAGGCATACAGTAGGAACCATACTTTAATTTGATTTCTTCTTGGGCTAGCAACACATGGTACAGAGCTCTCTTTGATGTGAGCAGCAGCTCCCAGACAGCCACACAACCTGAGGAAAACAACTGGTACTCCATAGTGTGTGTGTGGCCTGCATTTTCTGGGATACAAGTATTCAAAGAATTACATGAGGTATTCAATACTTCAGCATAAAATGGCTTTGTGTGAGATGTTTTTGCCCATGTGTAGGCTAGTATAAGCGCTCTGAGCAGGTTTAAGGTAGACTACGCTAAGTTCTGATGGTCAACAGGTTAGGTCTATTAAATGCATTTTTTAGAATATTTAAAACTTACTGTGGGTTCACCAGGATGTAACCCCATCACAAATCAAGGAACATCTGCATTTGCAGATTCCTTGCTTTTCATAACAGCAGAGACAACAGTATGTGATGTACAGAAAATAACGGCAAGCCCAGGGGAGTATGGGAAATTTGAGAAATGGGTGCCCAACTGGCCATTAGCACCGTAGTTTCCCTGTGTCGAGGTGCCTGGTACTGCTGAGACATTATAGACTGGTGAATCTGAGATTTGGCCAAAAAAAAAAAAAAAAAAATTGGTAAAACAATAAAAGGGGCAAATGCAGAGAAATCTTTAAGGCGTTTCCATTCCCAGAAGAATGAAAGATTCAGCTACAAGTATTTGATCCATCACGTACCTAGACAAACCTGGGAGGATTCAC
This sequence comes from Hystrix cristata, assembly GCA_004026905.1. Lineage (NCBI taxonomy): Eukaryota > Metazoa > Chordata > Mammalia > Rodentia > Hystricidae > Hystrix > Hystrix cristata. The sequence continues at coordinate 236,980 of PVJO010000215.1, forward strand.
TCCAGGTATCTTAGACTCCTAAAATGTCTGGTAAAACCTTCTGAGCTTTGCAGGTCCCCACAGGGTTGGCTTCTATTGCTGCAGCGACCTACTCACTTTGCACAAAAGGGTGGGAGTCTGAGAGCTGGAAGCCTCCAGTGGGTCTCACCCTTAACCACTGTTCACACCATGCCCCTGTGGTCACTCACAAGAGAGCCCTCAAGAAACCTCAACAGAATATCTGTACCTCTCAGAATCCAGTTCGAAAATACTTATTTGTCACAATCTTTCCATTTAATAGATGTGGAAAAACTGAGGCCAGAAAACCAGCAATGCATGAGGTCACCAGGCCCATGAACAGACAGGCAGGGGTCACAATCCAGATCATCTGACTTCCAGCCCAGTGTGCTTTCTCCCACCTCCTCCCATCGCCCTTTATGCTCCAGTGACAAATTTGCCATGTTAACATGATATAGCGTAGCAGGGTATCAGATGAAGAATCTCCAGTGGGAAGATCTTCATTGTCTGTTTCACCTCCCGCACTGTGTCAAATATTGATATTTATAAAATGATGGAGGAATTGGCATCAGAAAATGTGTGCTACAGAGACTCTTTGAATGAGGGCCAGAAAGAGAATAAAAAGCTTGGAGTGACCTGCTGTACATCCACACTGCTTCCCCAATTAACTCCAAACAGACTTTGTCTGGGATGAAATGATTTAGTCCCAACACAAGGTCAGTCCACATACCCAGAAAAAAAGATTGCCGAATATGCTTATTTGAGCTGAATTACATTTGGTAGTTTAATAATATGAATTTACTGCCTTTTCAAGAGGGACTCTAGCACTGGGGAGAACTTTAAAATGCATCACACTTAAAACATAAAATTAAATTCAATTAACTTTTATTGGGAGGCTAATACACGAGTACCCTAGGGGGAAAAACGAAGCTCTCGGCTTTCTCAGGATTTTCAAATCAGGTCTCTGGAATGCAGGCCAAAGATACAGGACTGGATCACTCCCTCATAAAAACCCTTATCTGCCAGTTTAACATCTGTACTCTGTGAAGAGGACTATGCCTGTAAGTCTCCAGCTAAAAACCCCAGGGACATCGCACCTAGAATGATGAACAGGTTGAAAACACTACCTATCAAATAAAAGACAAAAGTCCAACAGAGACAGGGACCCGTGAGGGTCCCAGAGACCACATGCTCATTGTTAAATCTGTCTACCTTCCTGCTGCCAGGACAGAATTAACCACTCATACTGACTTATGAAAGATTCTTGAGCCAGCCTTGGCTTCCTAGGGCTCTACTGCTCCCCCACTACCCTGAGATATTATAGGTGTGTAGACAGCAATAAATGGCTTTGTCGTTATTCCCTTTGTGACTGCTTAAAGGGCAATTCTGACATCAGCAGGTTGGTCTCTGGAAAAAACGGGATCCTGAATGGACCGACCATCTATATTGTGGAGATAGGGTGAAGTAAACTCATTTATTTGTTCAACTAATATTTAATGAACATTTACTACATACTATGTAGCATACTAGGCACCAGTGATTCCTAAATGAATGAAGCCAAAATATTACTGCCCTTTTAGGAGCATAGGAAAGGAACATGGGGGAAAATAAGGAAATCAAAAGCACTCCCATGTTAAACAAAAAACATAATATCTCAATAAAATCAGTGTTGAAGCCAGGCCCGGTGGCATACACCTGTAATCCCAGCACTAGGGTAGGGTGAGGCAGGAGGACTCCAAGTAGGGCGAGGCGGGAGGATTGCAAGGTCCAGCCCAGGCTGGGCAATTTAGCAAGATCCTATCTCAAAATAAAAAACAGATGAGGATTTAGTTCAGTTTGAAGGCTCTGGGTTCAATCCCCAGTGCCACAAAAATTTAAAAAAAAAATCATCAGGCTTGAACTCACTGTAGGGCTGGTTATAATTTGTCCAAGACTATATCAGTTTTCCCTGTGGACTGCTGTAACCAATTCCTAGGAACTTAGTGGCTTAAAAAAAACATGAATTTATTGCCTTACAGTTCTGGAGGTCAGAAGTCTAAACTGAGTCCTATGGGGTAAGACAAGCGTTCTTTTGGAGGCCATGAGGGAATACATTTCCTTGCATTTTTCAGCCTCTGGGAGCCACCTTGCTCCTTGTCTTGAGGGCCCTTCCCTCATTTTCAAAAGCACATTGCTTCAAGCTCTGTCTCCTTCACTAATTCCTGACTCCAACTACCCCACCATCCCTCTTCAGAACAACTATGCTTACATCAGGGCCAGCAGAACGGCATGGGCTATTCTCCCATCTAAGATCCTCAGTCATCTACAAAGGCCCCTTAGCCACGGACCAAGGCCATATTCACAGGTTGTAAGGATTAGGGCATGGACATATCCAGGTGGCCATTATTCAGCCTTCCACAAAGACTGAAGTTTGGGAATTGTGGGGGATACAGGGATGACACAAGCTCTTAGAGATGTGACCGGCGGGCAAAGTGAGGGGGTTGCCTCCCTAGTAATATCCTCGTCTCTACCAAAAAGCAGTGGAACACAGAGGATAAGACCTTTGGCTGTGGGCTGAAATACACCAGTGTTATAGACCCCGCTCAACCCAGCACCTGGGTGACCACAATCAAGTCACATAACCACTCTGAACCTCACTTTCCTCATTCCCAAAATGAGGATCACAACAACACTTATTTTCTAGGCACAGGAGGATTAATAAGCTGACACATATAAAGCACTACTTGTGGCATATAGTAGGCATTCAACAAAAGTTATATAACAATTACTGTATTTGATCACTGGCCACCTAACCTGGGCTTGACCTGACATGGCTGGTATTTTGAAGCCTCCATCAGTACTGATCATTGGAATTTGCAGGACTCCCTCGTGACCCTCCCTGAATTCTGACCATGCTTCAAGCCTTGTTTCATTCATTCTCTTTCTATGCCTTCCCAGACAGGAAAAACAACTGTGTCCCACTTAGTTAAGGCCCTCGCTCGTCCTGCTACTGCTAGTTTTATTTTTTTCAGAAACATATGTAGATTATAAACTGCTTGAGGGCAGATATTACTGTACTAGCACTTAGCTAAGAAAGGTGACCACGGTAGATAATCAATAAACTGGTTAAATAAACCTATTACGGAGTTTATTCCTCACAGATCTGCAGGGGAAACGCAATTCTGATCTCAATTAGAGGGGACCCAGCTGTACACCCCTGAGGTCCTCCACAACCTTGACGTGGAGCTCCTGAAGTGAATCTAATCTTCATCTCTCCTTTACATCCGGCATGCAGCACGGCCTTATATCCCAAGATGATGAAGGAGCCTCTCCCTCCATCTGCACACCAAGAAGTACAAGTATCAGCTGCAAGCTGCCAAAGGAAAACAGGAAACAGACTTCTCTTTGGACTCAGCATTGAACAAAGAGCTCCCACCAGTCCAAGCCAGTTTGAACCAGTCTGTGCTGCCCTGAAATCTTCCCCCACCTCCCTCCTGGAGCTGGCAGGAAGACAAGGAGTCCATCGCTGACTTCAATCTTTGGCCTTCTAACCAGGAAAGGACTTGTGAAGGTGAATGGTTTGCAGACGAAGGGGATATAAAAGAGACAAAACCAGGATAAAAATTAAATAAAAAGTAGCTGTCTTAAACTGTAATTGCAGTCCTCTGCTGAGCACGCTTGCAGATATATAAATGTGATTTACCATCAGCTTGCAACTACAAATCAGGTCTTGAGAAACACTTGTGCTATGAAATTGTTTAATCTCATCAAGCTCTGCTTTCACAGCAAGCCATAAATCACAAAGTCTTTGTTATCATAGACCTCCACCAGCGCCTCTCTGGCAGGCTATGGATCGCGGGTATATATAATCTTGACTGCACAAACACTGGGGTCGACGCAGGCTGAAATACTTTCATAATAGCCACTGTGCAGCTGGTGGAACACAAGCCTATGATGGATATCTCATTTCCTACAGTCGGCATCTATTTCGAGCAAATTATTACCACATAAATTTCTTGTCAACAGAAACGGCCAATTAATTAAGTTAAAAATTTACTTGTGATCACATCTACAAACCAAATAGAACTGCAAGGCAATTTTCCAGTTACTGAATATACTGCAGGTCAGTTTAATGAATAATTTTTAACTTTGTCATAAACTCAAAGACAGGCTAATATCTCCAGAAACCTGAATGGGGACCAGCTGCCGACAGATTTACACAAAATATATTTATGGGGAATTTGATTGCTGACATCTGGGGACAGAAATAAACTTTCTATAATTACAGAGCCATCTTTGCCATATATATGAATTTCTTTCACCCAAAAATGCAAATCTTTCCCCAGGAAGGGCGTATTTACATTTTCAGGCGGGGTTGCAATGGGGCTCGATGGTTCTTGGAAAAATCATTGTATTAAATTCCTTTGCGAGTGATGGGTTCATTATCATGGGGGCAGACAATCACCGGCAAAGACCTGTTTATCACTGACCCCTACCTCCCACACCCCCCAAACCAGGATGCTTTCTCTCTTTGAGGTTGTAAGCTACTTGGCACATACCCAACATTGAAAACAGCATTAGGAGGATTTAAGGCCCTGTCAGGCAGGGGCAGACTGGCACAGCTTCCCCTTAGGGTTATTATGCATACAAAACAGACCCACAGGGACATAAGACCAGAAGAGGGCCCTTCACAAGTCCTGCTCTAACCACATCTCTGAAATGAAGCAAATCATGGTGCTGAGGCTGGTGGGAGCTCTCCCCAGGTGATTATAAAGGTTTTGGACTTAGGGAACCCACCAGATCTGACTGCCAACGGGAATTTGCTCAACTAGGCACCCACTGGATATAGGATTAGAGTTTTCAAGAGGGACACTATCTACCCAAAATGCAGAGGGCATTCAGGGTCCTCCAAATCACAGCCTTGGTCTGTCGCTAACAGTTTCACTACTCCCAATCCTCAATTAGTCATTGCTGTATGAGCCAGTTGGACCATTCAATGTCCCCACAAAATGCCCTTTACTTTTTTATCTCAGTGACTTTGATCCTACAAAAAAGATCTTTGAGATCCTTTCCCATTTACCTACGCTTAGCAATTCTTATCCCCTAGACGACCTCCATAACTTTGCCTCAGCCTAGAAAAGACATCGCTTGTTTCTTTCCCCGTTACCGGGGACTGAACCCAGGGCCTGCACACTGAGCTACAGTAATGCCTCGGTTCACGAACACCTTGCAAACAATCCGTTCTCAAACAAAAGTGTTCAACAAAATCTTGCTTCTGTTCACAAACTTCACACTGGGCGACAAACACAACATTGGCCATCTTCCCTACACAAACATGAATGCAGCCATCTTCCCCCAAACTGTAAAACAAATTAAATTCGTGAACCAAAGTACCACTGTAGATCTCTGGTTCCTTTCTTATTTTTTTAAATAGTGAGCCAAGGTCTCCCTAAATTCCTAAATTGCCCAGGCTGGGCTTGAACATGTGATCCTCTTGTTTCAGTCCCAGAGGGCTGGGATTACGGGCACTCTTGACACTTCCTCCCGCCCAGAACTTGAAAGGCTATAATGCCACCCTGGACAGAATGAGCAGTAATGAGTTCACGGTCACTGAAGTGTTCAAGGAGATGCCAGACAGCCACTGGGTGGAGATGTTGTCATGGAGATTCACTGTGTGCACAGAATCAGACTAGGTATCTGCTAGGGCTTTCTAGCCCTGGGAGCCCAAGTCCTGTAAGAGTGACTTGTAAGTCCCTTTTTGGTAAGCTTCTTGAAGGCAGGGATCATCTGAGTCATATTTAAAGTTTTCTCAGGACATAACCCAATACCTTTAAAAAGGCACATTCTGTACAAATGTTACCGAGGGTTGATTCCATGGCATTTTTCTCATACCCGCATTCAACTACAGTTCACATTTGATACACTAGTGCACTGTTATCATCGACATGAACAGCACTGACTGTGAGCCTATTATGTTTGTGGAATTTTGTTAAGATTCTGACAGTTCCAAGAAGTGCAATACATTCTCTCCCCGAGACTGATGTTAATTAAGGAAACAAATAACACAGTGACCTCAGAGCACACCCAGGAAAAATAGGAGCTGAATGAATGAATGAATGATTAATGTACAAAATATAAAATAAGACCGAAAGAAAATGTTAAATAGATGGTATTTGTAATTTCCACTATCAGAGCAGACAATGCAAACAGGTTTGAGTTTCAGCACATGAAGGGTACACAGAGATAACCCCACATAATTCTTCATTCTACCCTGCAAAAACCAGGCTCCCAGCCCGGGTGGAACCAGCTTGCCCAATGTCACTAAACTACAAGGTCATAAAAACTGTCCTGAGAGCCTGCCCACCATTCTTTCCATCACCCTCCAGATTCATCATCCATTCTATTCCACAATAGCTTTTTAATTTTCCTTGTTATTTCCATATGCCCTGTAGCTGTTTATAAGTATCGCTTTCTCAGCTCAGTGTTTGGTTCCAAATGCCCTGAATTCTTTCTGACAAGAGAACATGTTCCAAAAATTCCCAGTTGACAATGATCTTAAACATAAAGACGGTGTTCAAACACCTAATTTCATCAGTAATCTACTCTAGATTCCATTCCACACCTCACCCTCACACCCAAATAAGGGTTAAATCCACAGGATGGGTGGATTCGAATCTTAACCATTTACCAGTGATGAGACTTTGAGAAGTTTCCTTTTCTATGAAAGGGGGCTAAACTAGCACCTACTTCACTGGTTGTTAGGATTATTAAATAACACACATAACGTTTTAAAACATGCTCAAAAGTATGCATTTTTTTAAATCTTTAGCCTATATCAACTTCTGGTAGAGTATATCTCATATTCTTACCTCATGCTATATAATGTTTACATATTTTATTTTGTCTTTATTTTCCTCACTGAAGCTTCGAGGAAGAATTAATAAAATACTGCTGGTGATAGCAGACAACACTTTTGGCCTATATTATGTTCCAGGGACTGCTACAAACACTTTACATTCATTATCAACGGCACTAGGAGGAAATATTCTTATTATCTCTGAATTACAGATGTGGCCTAGAAAGGTTAAGTAACTTATCCAAGGTCATCCAGCTATAATTGGTCAAATTCCAAGTTCATGCTCTTAGCCATCGCAATTTAGTGTTACTGTATTTGGATAGCAATTCCTTATCACTATATTTCTCCCACTTATAACACTGTAAGTATTTCTCATGCTCTCCTTCATCCTCCATTTTTCTGGAATAGCCTTCATCATTATTCCCATCCTCAAGGACCTTACAGTTAAGACAAGGAAACAAAACAAATAAAAAAAAAAAACAGAGAGATGTTAGGCAAAGTCAAAAAATATTCCAGGGAGGTTCAATGAGCTGGTGAGTCCAAGCACGTTACTGGTTCACAGGAGGAGGGGAGAAGCCAGAGGAGCTCCCATAGCAGGGTTTTTGTGAAACGAGATTCAGGATTTTCATAAAATGTTGGACCACAGAGACAATGGACAAGAAATGCGAAATTACCTGTATGCAGTCTGGGCTACCAACAAAGGCAGGTAACAGTGTAGGGCGAGTCGGCCCTGTCGGGTTGGCATACTGAGGGTCACCACTGCCAGTGTCACGGTCATGAGGAGAAGGCAGAATAAAGCAGAAGTGAAGAAAGCCTGCCACAGCAACAGTGAGTGGCATGGGCGACATGAGTGACGATGATGCCACAGTCTGGCGTGCCTGGAGCCCTGTAGAGTTTATAAGCTATTTTCATGGTCATTGTCTCATGTTTCTAAGGAATTTCCTGTGGAAGATTCGGAAATGACCAGTCCTTCAGAGGAAAACTTCATCTTTCAAAAACATATTTCCATGATTTGAGAAAAGATGTCTTTTGGGGTTGGGTAACCCACACATGCACAAGTAAACCAGCAGATGTTGACTTATTTAGTGAGTATTTATACCTGCTTCACGTGTGATATGGAGGAAGCAAACGAACACTTGAGTGTCTCTATTCAAAGAGCCTTTGGGCTAGAGGAGGGAAGAATATACATCCATGTAAAAGATCACCTTACTACTGTACAAGGTGTCAAATGAATGCTAGAGCAATGGCTGTTGATGTGCTTGTAGGTAGAAATGACTGCTGGGCGAAACACTCAGAAAATGTACAAAGAAAACTGAGGATTCAAGTTGGACATTAAAAACATCCTTAGGGGGGCTGAGGATTTAGCTCAGTGGTTAGAGTGCTTGGCTTGTAAGCACAAGGCCCTGAGTTCGATCCCCGGCACCAAAAAACAAAAAACAAAACAAAAGGAAAACTAAATAAAAACATCCTTAGGATCTGAATAGCTGGAAGGGAAAAATGAGGTTACAGAGATAGTTAACCTATGTACAAACCCATATTATTAATTTTCATATTTAAAAATGCTTGATTTCTTAAGTGAGGCTGTACCATAGAATTTCCTCCATTCATATGTAACATAACAAAAACAAAATAGTAAAAACCAGCTCTCCTTCCCCCAAAAACCCATAACAGAAACCGAACAAGGCAAGGAAAAAAGTGAACACAATAAAATTTGGAAGTTGGAATCCAATGAAAGAGACAGAAGATTACAGCGCTGACCAGAGGAATAGAGGGATAGAGGGATAGCACAGTTCATGTCCAAACAACACTATAAATCACCACTAATTACACAGAAGATCCACACAATCCTGAAGATTCTCACAAATGCCTCCAAATGCTGAGAGCACACTATGTAGGTATTCTGATCTTGTCCTTCCTGTGGGTAACAGATTAAGACAATGGAAAAAACAAGTAAAATCAGAAAATTAACAAGGAGGTAGACTCTCAAGGGCATGAAGAGTCTAAGACTATACAATGACTGGAAGAAATGATTCAAAGCCCAAAATTAAAGACTGATGAAACTTTCCTGGAAGGTTAGACAAAAGAACTAAGTCTGGATATTCCCATTGGGATAACATGTTTATATGATGCTGAGCTACTCCCCTCTCTATGCTACTTTCTCAGGCTGAAAGTATGGATGAAACAGAATATTTCCTTCTCAAACTGCAACTCTGAAGGTAAATGAAGTTTGCCTTTTATAAGGTGAAAAGATTAAGAAGCCATTCACACTGTGTAGTCGCAGTGACTCAAACATGATCAGAGAGAAAATAAAAGGGATGGTAAACATGCAGACCTGCTAGAAAACAATGACAAAATCAGGGAAAGGAAGACAGTAACACATCATCCAACAGACAAAGAAACCACTAACTCAAGTAATAGGCGAAAAATAATCATAGAATTTTCTCTATAAAACAAGTTAATAAAGAACAACACTTTAATAAGAGAGGGGTTCCAGCAAATGCTTTTAATTGAATGAGAGTTCTTCCTCCCACGTGATGGGGTAAACACACTATACACTATCTCATCCATTACTGTAGCTAAAAGCTCCCCAACAAAACACAACAGCGCTGGGGATACTGAAAAATAGACAGAAGCAGGTGGATTATGGAAAGCCACTTGACAACAGATGAGTTTCTGGGTTCATTTCTCTTCTTTATGTAGCTTTTACCTCAACTACAGGTCCCAGTCACAGAGACAGAAGATCAGTGTGAGAAGCTAAAACTCTGCTTTCTATTTCTTTCTCAAGTATCTGGGATGAAGGTCTGAGAAAGGGGCCTGTAAGGACTGGAAGGTATAGAAGGAAATCTAGAGTGAAGAGAGCTGGAGAAGGGGGCCCTCCGATTCTGTTTACAAAATGACACAGGTTTCTGTCTCACCTCTGAGCTGTGCACCCTTGCGCAGGACACACCCAATCCAGCTTGCAAGGGCTTGCCCAAGTCTCATACTAACTCAGAGTGGTGCGTGCATAAGGCTGATCCCAAGGATGGCAAAACCTTTGAAAACCACACTGAGATTGGAATCTACAAAAGGTGAGACAGAACCTGTCATCTGAAAGTAGAGAGGCCACTTCCATGCTAAAACAAATAAAAATCAATATCTTGTAGGATCACAATATAATCCAATATCAAAGCGAGCATTTTCTCAAGCTACAAAATACGGATAAAACATGGACTGTTTACATCAATGACCCATGTTAGATCTTTTGATAATGTCTGAAATGCATAAAATATAAGCCAAAAGTCACTCAGTATAGAAAGAGGTAGGAATATGTGACCAATGCTAAAGGGAAAAAATAATCAACAGATACAAACCCCAAGATGACCCAGACATTGGAATTACTGAATAGATTTTGAATAGTTCTTATGAACATGCAAAGTTCACCAGATGGAATGACTGGAAAAGTAAACATTCTCAAAAGAGAAAGAGAAGCTATAAACATTTTGGAAATTTCAGATCAGAAAAAATTCAGTGTGAAAGGAAATACTGACTGATGCCTAAATAGCAAACAGATGATAATGGAAGAAAGAGCCAATGGACTTAAAGATAAATGAAAATAAATTATCCAAGATGAAGAATGAAAAGAGAAAAATTGAAGAAAGAAAACGAACAGAGCTGCAGGAACCTGTGGACTAAGAAGAAGCAGTCTAACATATGTATAATTGGAGTAATATAAGGAGAAGAAGAAATAATATGCAAAAACCCACCATATCCACTGAAAAAGTTTGTACAGATTAAAGAATCTGAGCCAATTGCAAATAAAATAAATTTTTAAAAACTGAATAACTTGAAAATAAGGCCTAAGGAAATAAAACAAAAAGCAAAACAATACAATTCAGAACCAAAAAGCAACTTGGAATGACCAAAGGACACAGGAGTCACAATAAAAATCACACTGCTGACACAGCAAACGTTTGACATAATCACAGTGAACACATATGAAAAAAGACAAAGAGATTAATTAGGTCAGCTAACATTCACAGAAGATGAAGACATATTTGTACAGCTAATGAGACAGAATATATTCCAGCGTATAAAATAAAAAAATTCCCAAAATGAAGGGAAAAAACATAGAGATCCAAAGATTTTATCAAACTTCAAGAAAATTATATACAGAATAATCAACAGTCAGATAATCTTAGTTAAATTCTTGAAATCCAAGTGAAAAAAAAAAAAACCTCTATAAAAAAAGCTAGAACGAAAAAATAACCAGCCATGAGCAAGGAAATTTCCCAAGATTGATGTCCTATTTATCTAGAATCACATTCAATACTATAGAACAAGGAAGAAATATGTATATACATAAACATTTTATAGTCCAAATACATTATAACCATCTAAAATGTTATTCAAATAAAACAAACATATAAAACTTAAGAGATCCAGAACTCAGAAACCCTCTTTTGAAAAAGAAAATATAAGAATTTTGGAATGGAGACGCCACGATCATCTGACATGCTAATGAACTCTGATTCAGTTTACTTCCACATGGAACCAACACTGACCGCAGAAATAAGTATTATAAAAGAGAATGAAATTGTCATTGACAATAGAAAGATAATACTATAACTAACAAAAATTGAGAGGTGAGAGGAGAGGTAGAAGTTGTGATCTTCATCCTTCACAGAAGCGAATCAATAATCTTGTCTAAAATGGAAACATACAGTTAAAACAATAACCATCAAAACATGTGCACTCTCCTTTCCTATAACTACCGTGATTGTTCGTACAATTTTATGATTTTTTTTCTCTATACAAAGCAAAGCAGGCCCCACAAATATAAAATCTTTAACTTTTAACTCAATAGTGCTATGTTCTAACTAGATGAGATAACTGTGTAGAAAGAACACAGGCACGTTTGGGATGTACTGAGTGTTCTACTTCAATTTTTGAAGACACATCCCTGACACACACATACATATACACACAAATTTGTACAAAATCCACATCTTATGCCTGGCCACGTATTACCTGTCACTTCAAATTGATTTTACTCCTACGAACTTGGTTAATTTAGAAATATCCCAACTGGCTTGCAAATGACCATACAGGGATTGTGCCCCAGGGCCGCTACAGTTAGATGATCCACATTAAATTTCATGTTAGAAATGCCATTTTCTCAACTCATTTATTTAATTCTTCTAATTTATATGCAGTAAATTTAGATAAGATTAACTAAGAAGAGGAACTATATATTTCTTTTCCTGGTATGTTTTAAGATCTTCACATAAGACTTATATAATGACTTATTCTAACACCTGAAACTTACGCATTTGAAACAGTTGAGAATAAACTATGAATAACTCAGATACTGTCAACATGGTAGACTGGAATACAAATGATGGTGACAAAGATCTTCAGATGTTCAGAAATGTATATTCTGCTTTGTCCAGGGGGAAAAAGGTAGTTTACAAAAATGCATAAAAGATAAAGATGCATGACGATAATAAAAAATCACTAGAGTAGTACCTGTGGATGCTTCCTAAATGATAGTTATTCTGCAATGAATTCTGCATGGACCTCTGATTTTGCCCTGGAATACCCCCATGAGTTAATGCCTTTTTGATTCTCCTGATCCAGGGATATTGGATGGGGAACTATCAGAAGACGTGAGAACCCACCTCCACCTGCCTGCTCTGGAGAGACAGCTGCTGGCCATCTCAACCCCTGCTTCTCACTTAAGAACATTTCTGGGAGTAATTTAGGCACCATGACTTTAGGCCCAAATCTGTATTTCTTTGGACTATGGCATCCCTGAGCATTGTGATAATTATTGAGTACATGATTACACAATTTGTACAAAGATATGACAAGGTTTATGAAAGTTATATACAACAACAAAAAGATTAGATATCTTACTACTTAAAATAATAAAAGCACCATTCATTAACAAGCTGAATGAAGCAGTTTGCATTTGATGGGTATAATGAATCCTTAATGTATATAAATGTCACGTAAGTATCAGTTTTAAAAGCTTAAACCCATTGGTTTCAAGGCATAAACACCCTAAATATTTCCATAAAATTTAATCAAAAAAATCCTAGAATGCAGACTTTTTAAGTCTACTGGTGTACCTTAACCCAAAAGACAATCTCTCCACAAAGCCAGGTTAACAACTTTGTATTTAGAGGTGGTCCATACAGGTATACTTAAATCTCAGAGCACGGTTCTCTTACCTACAAAACACACACAATGCACATGCCATTGCCACAGCACTCCCCACTAAGAAATCAGCCATAGGGAGAGAATTATGTCCCATGCAGGGCTGTACATGTAACCCCACATGAGGAAGAATCCCAAGTAGTTATTTTTCTAGTCCAGTGTTTGCAAACATTTGTTCCGGGGAACAGGCCTTCTCTGACAAAGTATTCCTTGACTGAGTAGATTTGGAAAATACTGAGAAATCACTCTAGAATCTAGAAGGCTTTCACTTGATAATATCCATTCTTAATGCCCAAGACAGAAATAGAATTTAAAGCCATGTCTAAAAGGTTTTTGATGACAGAAACTTTCTTCATGGTCCACATACAAACATCTTCTGTCACAAGCTGGGATGCTGTTTCTCCTCACAGATCAGTTTCCAGGTTCTAACAAAGAGCTGTAATAATTTCTGGAAGCAACTGCCTTTGGAGAAGAGAGGGGGCTATGTCACCAAGGGACTCATCTTCCACTGATGAGGACTAAATGTCAGTAGACACGTGGTAGCCCTCTCAATTCCAAAGGAGGATGTGGGAGAGGGTCTCCATAACTGTGAATCAGAGTTCCTGACAAACTCCCACCTTGGATGAGTTCATGACAGAATTAGGGCATGCTTCTCTATGTGGGGAGTTTGATGTAGGGCCAACAATTGCACCCTGTTCCTTTATGGCTCCCTCATATAGATGAAAAAAGTGACAGAGCCTTTAAGCACTTCAGTTCTTTCTTACTTTAAGTCAAGGGCTCATCTTTCTTTCTGGACCAAGCTTCAGTCTTCGGGTCCTCAAAGTTTTTGCAATTATTAATTCTTATTATATACCATGGAAACTACCAGGTATCAGGGGACTTGTAAGGGTATGAACTGCTTTTAAAATTTTTTCTACTCTCACATAGTCAGTCTGCTTCTCTTCCTTGGTGGCGAGTATACAGGATTAAGTAGGCAAAAAGTGAGGACCAGTCAGTGCCAAGGTGTAAATGAGATAGAGAACAATGATAACAGTCCTGGGGGGAAAGCTGACTCTAAAATCCTGAGGACTGCACTCAGATCTTCCTTTGGATCTTCCAACATCCACACGAGTTTGTGTATACCCGCTACTTATTTAGCGCCCACTGAACCGACGGTGGTAGCCAAATAGAGATCACAGACCGACCTACAAAAAAATACAGAGGACTGATAACACCAGAAGAGAAAATGCACGTTTAATTCCTAACCATAAAGAGCATGACTTTGCCATCAAGTGAAGGACTGGAAAGTTGAAAACTTCTGTTTTGATTGAAAAACATGGACATTTTCTTTTAACATGGAGATCTGATAAGGAAGGAATTCTGGGTTACACATAGATCTGTAGTAAGGCTACTCAAAAATGTACTCTAGATCCAGCCTGGATAGCCTAGGGCTTAGCATTTAGGCCCTGGTTGGGGTAAAGAGGTAGATATGCTGTGCGATTATTTTTACTGCACTTATCAAATCAATAAAAATAGTAAGTATTATTGATGGTGGCCTAACCACTGATTAAACAGGCCAATTTACTGAAGTCACAAAACTCTAAGGAGCGTGCAACACCTCATTCCCCACCCCCAACCCCCCCACCCCGCTTTGCTGACAGGATGTGCAATGGCACTAATTTAATTGGAGCTTTCAGACTGCACTCTGCACCCCCTTTTCTAACCCACTCTCAGCTGGAGACTTCCTGTGTTCTCTTTTAAATGCTGTGCTCACTGCAGCAAGGCAAGGTGCCCAGCAAGAAACACTGGGTTGCATCACAGAGAGGATTAAAATGCCCATTACGAGGTAAGACTGGAGCCATGGCAGGAGGAAAAGAAGACAGGCCATAAAAGGAAATGGGCTCCAGGCAGTAAAATAGGGATTGAAGCAAACAGAAAACAGCCTAGCACCCATACTCCTTGCCCTGCTGTGCATGGTCTGGAGTCTGCCAACCTCCTGACACTGTCATCTACCTTCCCTCCATGGTTATTCAGGCTTCAGCCATTCTGGTCTTCTCCTGGTTTCTGGTGCAAGATCTGCTTCCTGCCCTGGGTCTTTGTACTCACCTTTCCTCTATCTAAGCTCTATCCCATATGTACCCAACTTCCAACTCATCTTCATCACTTCGGTCTCAGTTCTAACAGCCTCTCCTCAGGGAGGTGTTAGTTGACGATCTTAGCTAAAGGAACCCCTCTCCCATGTGGGCCTTTTCTATCACATTGCTGCAACCCATTTCCTTTGAGTCACCAGCCCCGTTGGAAAGTGTATGGTTTGTTTTACTGTCAGACTGCGCTTATTCAAATAGCAACTACACAAGAGCAGGGCCAGTGTGCCCTCTATATTGCTTTATCTCCAGTGTCCACAGCAGGGTCTGCACAAAATAGATGCACCATAAATACTGATGCCTGAACAGCCTGAGGGAATGGAAAACTTACATTCACCTGAAGGTCACTGCTTCCGGTCCACCCTGCATGGTGGTATTGGGTAATATTAAGAACAAATGGGAAGGGGACCAAGAGATGGAAGGAGCAGGGATAGGAGTGGCAGAGGATGAAAAAAATAAGTGAGCAGTGTTATGTGCATGTACCAGCTCCCCGTGATAAATGTGATCATTGTGTACTTCAAACATGTACTAGTAAAAATAAACAAACAAAAAAAGAGCATGTGCCAGAAAATATAACATCTAATGTTAGTCCAGTCACCTACAGGCTGGATAACTTTAAGAAATTTTCTTAACCTCTCTGGACCTTAATTTCTGCCTGTATGAGCAGCTTTACAAACACTGATTAATTTCATTGCTGTTAGAGCTCTTTTAATGCACACAAAGGACTTAGGATAATAGAATAACTCAACTTGCAGTAGATGTTTCTATTATTGTTATTGTTACTGCTAGTATTATTCTTTCCTACTATCTACCATGAAAAGCATCAAGGAACTGAGAACCTTCAAGAACCAAAAAGTTCTTAGTCTAACAGCCTATTCATCCAAGATAACTTAGAGCATAGCTACAGACGCTGTCTTCTATCTCAGGACAACAAGCAGTTGGCAAGTTCAACAACCAGCAAGCCCGTCTTCTATACAGACCAGCGAGTGTGCACTGTCCGTATCTGCATAGCCCTCCCCTCTTTCCGGCACACTCATGAGTGGCCTTTATGAATAATTTGGTTGGAGAAAGCAAAGTTTCCATTGTTGAAAGCTACGGAAGAGACTCTTAACTCAAACAGTATTAGGTTGGTGGATGAGGCAAATTGGAGCATGTAAAATTTATTGGACATCATAAAAGGGAAGCGGGGAGAGGGCCAAGGAGATGGGGGGTTCGATTACTGCTGAATTGCTGGCATAATAACCTGCAGCACATCACGGTGCGCCACAGGGGCTGGGAAGCACTCTCCCCAGATGACTGCTTTATGCCACCACTGATGCTACCAGCCTATCGACTCTGACCCTGGGAGCAGCAAACCCCATCATAAGAAAGGGAGAAATGTAAATTTCAAAATAGATGTATAAATATCCGGTGGCTCGGTGTTCCATTCATCATTTATATTCCTGACTTTGGAATGCAAAAATGTAAATCCAGGGCCCTTGTGCAGTCAGAAGTCACCCAGGGTTCATATAATAATCCCTCTGACAAGGGCTAAACTGTGGTAGGCAATAAAACCTAGAGGGCCAATAAGCTCACAAAACATGCAGGGAGAAAACAAGGGAGAGATACATTCTCCACCTCCAAGGGGGGAGAAAGAGATTGACTGACTAATCAAGCCCATCCCACAAAGTCAAAGATTTCCCTGATGCAGTGGGGGCGTAAGGACAGAGCTGATTTACTTCCTGACAAGCCGATATCCCTGTAAGCAGAATGCTCCAGAGCTCATTCTCGAAGCTCCAAGGAGCATGGCATTTTTCTGATTTACTGCCATTTTATCGCAGCTAGAAATGGACACAGTGCAGATGCCGGCAGTTCTAAACGAAGGTAAGTGATGTCCTAGATGCAGGGGCTCCTAACGTTTCCTTAAACATGAAATCATTCAGAGTTACATCAGATTGGCTTGATCTAACATAATAGGGGCGAGAAAAGCAAAAGGGAAGAGGGCGCAAATATTACAGAGAAGTAAAGGACATCGCTTCACTGCAGTCCCATGGAATGAAGTGCAGAAACATGCACCAGCCCTCTCATTCCTGCACACGGGAGAGGAGAGAAGCAAGCAGTCCTAGAACAAGGCCTTGAAAAGAGACGATCCACTCTAATCTGCCCAAGAGAAAGCTGAGGCACAGAGGACTCTGTCGGGACCACACGGCTGATTAGAAGCAGTCTTTGCCCAGCACCTGGCCCGGCTGCCTAGGTGACTCCTGGGCCAGCCTTCCTATCGGGGCACATTTGTCACCCCTCCTCCCCTCTGCATCTCACATGTCAGGGGGCATTCAGCATTTATTATAGTTACACAAAATCCTTTCTTCAAGTTTGGCATGAGAGAAAAGGTTTACGTCCTGTACGAGGCTGAGTTAGGCTTTCAGGAGGTCCATAAGCTTAAGTCAGTTAAGTAGCAATAGGCGGTATTTATGTCATTTAATTTCGGGAAGATTCCTTAGGACAAGTTAAGGTAGGTATTTAATTTTTTTAAATGAACTGATTTTGAGAAATACATGAATTAAATTGTAGCACAAGTATGTATAGATTGAGAAGTACAACTTTGCAAATACAGTAAAACCTTGGATTGCGAGTAACTTGTACTGGAAGTGTTCTGCAAGACAAACAGACATTTCTAGCAAATTTTAACTTGATAAGCAAGAAATGTCTTGCAATTTTATTAGTATGTAACACTGAATGTCACATGAGCCAAATGGCCCCCCCACCCACTGGAGGATTGTGGATGATCATCTTTCAAAAGCAAGGGGTTATGGAGGAAATCTCTTCTGCAGAGGAGGAGGACAAAAAGGTGGAGGAATCCCTCACTTCAAATGAGATTAGGGAAATGTGTAAATTGTGGGAAACAGTGCAAAATTTTTTAGAAAAGCACCACCCGAATAAGGCTGTAGCAGTGTAAGGGATGAATCTGTTTAATGACAAAGCAATGTCACATTTCCATGAAATCCTCAAAAGGAGGCAAAAGCAAGTGTCATTGGACAGGTTCCTTGGTAAAGCTGCACAAAAAGAAAAAGATTCCATTGAGCCAATAGATCGCAGTGATTCCATTAATGATAGTGAAAATTTTCCTACATAATAACCCTCCTCTGTCTTGTCTCCCCCACGCCAGACACAAAGGTTTTCAAAGCCAAGTGCAGTTTGCTTATTTTCCTTTATATTTTATACTTTCTTTATTATTTTGTATTATATTACAGTATTGTAATCATTTTTATATGAATATTTTTGGGTTGTAGAAGGAATCATCTGAGTTTCCATTATTTCTTATGGGGAAATTTACTTTGTCATATAAGTGCTTTGGATTACAAGCATGTTTCCACAACGAGTTGTGCTCGCAAACCAAGGTTTTCCTGAATCCTCAAAATGCCTTCTAAGTTGGTTTTGTCAAATGAAACATTTGTCATAAAACAGGTTACTTTACAAGATCTATAGCCAAAGAGGGAAGTTATTGCTTAATAGCAATAACAGTTACTGTTGGGTGATGAAAAAGTTTTGGAAATGGATGCCAGTGATGGTTGTATGGCATCATGAATATGATTAATGCCTGTATTAGTTACTTTCTAGAGTCAACAGTTTGCAAGAGAGCAGATTTAATACAGGACATTTACAAGTTACAACATTCACCCATAAGCCAAACGCAGGAAGAGTGCTGAATGTCTAACTATGCACTGGAGACCCAAAAGATCCAATCAAGGGCTGGGAGCCCACAGCACCATCCCGTGTATGTCCATGTCTGTAGATAATGGCTGAAGAAATCTTTACTGGAAGCAGGATACGATGCTTGTAGCAGAGATGAAGACCAGAGCTCCTCCAAAGCAACAGCAGCCGTTCTCAATGACAGCAAGCCCTTGAGTTCCTCCTTCGATAAGAACAGCTGAGTTCCCTTCAGGAGAACCAGCCACGACAGAGCTTCTCCTGAGAAACAGCTGGCAACTATCTTCTGCTCCCATTTTCCTTTATGTTGTGTTGGCAACAATACTCAGGGGGATTTTCTATGCCCAAAACCACACCAACTCAGTCCAGTTGGGAGTTCCTGCTCAAGTTGACCATATCAGACCACCAAAACGCCACAGAGTGGTACATTTAAAAATGGTTAAAGTGGCAAATTTCACGTTGTATATAGCATCACAATTCTACAAAATGTGACATGCCAAAACTCACTGAACTGTATACTTTAAATGGGTGATTTCATGGCATGGGAATTATATCTCAGTAAAGCTATTTAAAGACAGAATATTATGTACATGAAGTTAAGAATATTCTCTGAGAAGCAGGAGGCTTTATATGGTGACATCTGGAAATTCTTATGACAGTGGGAATATCATTTCTCTGTCACATCATCTGGTCCACTGTGCTCCTGAGGAGTCCCTACAGGAGGAGACAGGACTATTGTGACTCCATCTATGAGAGGTCAGTTAAAATTTGACCTTACCAAGTCTTTCTCGATATTGTGTCCCTCCTGTCTCATTGTCTGGTAAGAGCTCTCTTTCTGCCATGCTAACATGGATCATCAACCAGAGATTCACTGTTCTCTGGAATAAGAGCAAACTGATTTCCCATTACAGCTCTAATTTCCAAATACTAATGTGTGGAATGTAGAAATCAAGTTTCAAACTGTCATCCACTCAATTGTCATCCACTCAATCCTCTCATCCACTCAAATACTAGGGGGTATTTCTCAAAATTCATCCAAAGCCTCACATTGTAACAAAATATAGTTAGTAAAGATCTAACTAATTCGAGGTCCAATAAATAATAAATGAAAAGGCAGCATGGCAGAGTATAGACAATGAATGCAATAGATCTAAGCTTAAGCCCCTCCTCTATTATTTAGTAACTTCTATTACGTGCCTGTACCTTAGTTTCCTAATCTGAGAAAAAAAAAATGATTCTTTTCTCAAACAGGGGGTCTGAGAACTAAAGTAGGTAAATGATGAAGGGCACAATATAGCAAACATCTTGTAAGTGGTACTTAAATATACACTTATCAACACAAATAAAATAACATAGAATTTGAAGAAAGGCTGGAGAATAAAAATCTGTCAGCATGCCTAATGGAGCGAATAGGTAATCCTGTTTCTGTGAAGGATGAAGAAGTGGGTCTAAGTCCCCAGATTCTATCATTAAAGGATGAAACTGCTGCAAAAATATACAATTACCTTTGTTAGGAAGCAAAAACACTTATTATTACAATACTACCGTTACAAACATTAATATTTACTGTGCACATAATATGTGCCAAGCATTTTGATACACTGACTATCCTGTTGAATCCTTCCAACAACCCAATGAGGTAAGTACTCTTACTATCTCATTTTTTACACCAGTTCACCAAGGCTTAAAGAGAGTTAAATAACTACTCATTCACCATATAAGAATTAAGAGTCAGTGCCAGGATTCAAAACCCAGGCAGTGTGGCCTGTAACCTTAACAATTCTCTCATCATTTATACCCACTTAGAAACCATGCAGATGGTTAGTTTATTAGCTGCTCACCTAGTATAGTACCAGGAAAAGGGACCTTAGAAAGCAGATGTGAATGGTCCTATGGCCCCCGACTACTGTCCCCTGCCCCAAAGCAGATAACACATCAGTCTTCCGGTACATAAGTCAAATTAACTTGGATGCCTGAACTAATATCATTTCTAACTTACAGAGGAACTAATAACATTAAGCAACACATACGGCAAGCTAAAGATATGACTCCTCACCCACAGTGCTCTCTGTGTGCTATCACTTTGGGACACAGCCACCAGAAGAGCCCGAGGGATCTGCTGTGATGGGTCCCCACCCCACTCTGAGACACTAACACTAGGTTCCACACGCCCCCTCCATCCCTGACATCCCATACTTCCTGCCCCTGCAGGAGCAGGGACCATGTCCCAGGCACAGGCCTACAGTGGGATGAAGGCACAGCTTTCGGAGTGCTTCCAGGACAGAGAAGTTGACTGCTCTGCATTTGAGCAAATAGGGTGAAGCGACTTCATTAACCAGTGGTCAGTGGTGTTTCACAAGACCCACGGAGGACAGAACCGATTGTGAATGTCCTCACTGCTGACGCTTGACAGATGACACTAAGTTTTCAGCCTGAGTTCAAGAGCAGCAATGCAGACACTGCCCTCAAAGAAAGAACTTGAAACTATGCAGCCTTTCCTTTGGAAATGCGAGGTTTCTCCCTGGCGACATGAATGAAGTACAGGGACAGCTAAGGGATGGGGAAAGACACAAATAGGACCAAGTCTCCGGTTTCCCACTTCTCCCTCCGGCTGTTCACACACACACACACACGCACACAGCGCCCCTGTACAGGTCCCAGAGGTCATGAAGATCAAATATAAATTATGAAAGGTGAAAAGAGAGCATCCTTTCCAAATGACTTCAAGGATAACTGTCACTCGAATTAATATGGTTGGAATGTTTAAAATTGCCAGGGGTTCCTCCGCTTTTGAAAGGTGTCAGACTCCTGTCTGGGAAGCTGGATGTCTGTCCATGATACCACAGTGAAGGGTTGGGCTGTCGCAGACAGTTCCAGGCTAAGGGAAGCTTATTTAATTTACTGAATTTCACACAGAAATTGGCAAGGATGAGTCTAAAAGGTTAAGTATGGGGCATGATTCTTATCGCTCTCCATTTCCCATATTACTATAGCGTCCCATTAAATTTTCCTCTCTCCAAGGTATCTGAAAATATGTTTTACGTTTTTCAGTGAGTACCTTTCTCTTCAGTACTCAGGACTCCTTAAGAAATAAAAACAGACTAACAGAATGGGAACCTGTCCCTCTCAACAGGACAAAGCTTCTGGCATTCAGGGGAGCAAAATCTGCGCTGAGTTGCTCCCTGGGCAGACATCCTGAGACCAACTAAACCCACTCGAGCCCTCGCAGCGGACACTCTTCTAACCAAAGTGACCGCCCCATTTGCAAATGGAAAAGGCACTTCAACATGCTGCCTTCAGCATGAAAGCAAAAGAAGCCGTGACTGCTAAAAGGAGGAACAAAGGTAAAGAACAAGATTACCAGATTTCCTGTAGTGACTTGGATGCTTCCAAATAGCAGGAAGATGTCTGGCCCTTCTGAGTTAACCTATGAGTGTGTCACGATGGAAGCAAACCCTCGTTACGATGGCAAAGAGTCTGGGAAGGCTGGCTAGAGCACTCTATTCTTTTTTAACCCTACAGGAGGCATCACACTTAACAGGAGTTCTGCCACCGTAACAAAGGAGGGCCTCCCAGCTACAATCATGACTATTTCAGAATCACCTATCATCAAAATCGACTTACTTCTTTCTTCCAATAGTTATGCGTTTTCAGTAGACACATCTTACCCCCACACACTCGTCCCTCATTTGAGCACACAGTGAGTGTTTACCATCCAGCAAGCGCTGTGCTAGCTGCTAGTGATCCAACCCTGAATACAGCTTCAAGAAGGAACACGCCCTACTCAGACTCACAGTCCAGTGGGGAAAAAAAACATTGTAAATATGTGAGATGAGTTATGTAGAAGCTTGAGCAATGTGCTAGAGAAAAACATTTTATTGATGTCTAAAAGCCAAAAAAAAGATACAAATGACCATCATATGGACTAGAGACGATTTAAAACATTTGGGAGGATAGGCACGGCAGGAATACACAACCAACCACGGCCCACTGTGTGACAGAGGGTCACGAGTCACAGTGACCAACTCTGCTTTTGAGGAACTTGCTGGAAAGCATGAATTTGTCCCAGGGATTTTCTTCAGGGAGGAAACCGCGGGCTAGCAGACTCTAAGACCTGTAAGCTATGGATTTGGAAGCTTAGGAGAGAATCCACAGAGAAGAAAAAGGAGCATGCACATTCTCCAAACCAAGAGAGAAATAAGTTATGCAGCAGAAAAATGGTGACACACCAAGGACAACCACAGAAGATGCAGGGCATGGAATACACATGCCAGAAGAGGCCCATAAAGCAGTCATCCTGTCCCTCCTTGTACTTATAGATAATGAACCTGGGGCCCCAAAAGGGGAAGGGACTTATAACTTCGCCAGTAGCAGAGTCAGGGCTTAGCCCCGAATTCCGAGGAAGGAATTCCGTGCTGAGATTTGCCTGTGGAACGATGATGAGAAACAGCAGCGTGAGGCTGCTCAGACTTCATACCGAGGGCGGACATTTCAATCACATCTGAATGCATCTCCAGTGCTTCTGAAGTTCCCTTTCTGTCATCAACATTTCTGTTCTCCAGTTAACATTTTTCTTTCTTCAGCCATACTCTAAATCTATGTTATTCTGAATTTGTGATTTGGGGCCATATTCTGCATGTTTTGTACACTTGGCCTATAAGAAAGTTTACATGATGGCTTCATCATGAAAACAGTGCTATTTACCTTTACAAATGTGTGGTAAAAAGTGTACATTCAGGGCTGTAAAAACTACACAGAATAGTTACTGGAAGTCCAGCTTGCAGATCCATCGCTGAAGGCGTTTGTGTTGCTTTTCCTGGGCTATGCGAAGTGAGTTTACAAAACAATATGCCTAAGCAGATAAGCCCAAGTCTAATTTCTTATTTGACTTAGCATATGCGTGCAATCAGAGGCTCTTGTTTTTGCTTGCCCAGCATTAAATCTCTCACCTTCTGGCAATAGCCAGTGAGCCTATTTTCTTCTAGAGAACCTGTACTTCTTCCCATCTTTCATTTCCCATGTCCAGATAAAGCTGACTCTGTACAAGGTGTGGGTCTGACCCAGGTGATAGATTCACAAATTGAAATGCAGTACAAATCCACCCAATGAAAAGCGGTCTTGCAATTTTGTTTGAACCATTGAAAAAGAGCATGCTTTCCAGTCGGGCTAGTAAGCTGGCCAGGAGCAAGGCTTCAGCTGACTTTAGCCATCTTTCTTACCAAAACCAATCCACATGGCATAGGGAAGCCATCTCTACAGGAGAGGTGACTATAAAAATTACTGCCAATGTTGATGGAACACCTAAAGCTAATACACCCCTTAGGGGGAGAGGTGGCTATTCACAAATAAAGGGCTATAACAATTCCTTGTTCCCCTGTTTATTCTCCCTTTGGCAATGTGATCTTGATGTTCTCCATCAATTGGTACAATCTGTTTTTCCACCTCTGGAATGAGGCTGGCCACATAACTCATTCTGGCCAATGAGTCATTAACAAATGGGATGTAAGTAAAAGTTTAAAAGGTACTCAAGCACTGCAGCTTCCCTCACCTATCAGGTGAGCAGGCCAGTTTCCCAGAAAGAAGGACAACGTGGAGAGCTAGTCCAGCCATCCGAGCTGAAGTCCCAGACAAGGGAGCCTATCCTTGGCCGTCCAGCCCCAGCAGAGCCAGCACAGATTAGAACCACACACCCAACGCACAGGATTCTGACCTAATAAATAAGTTTATTTTAAGCCATTAACTTTTGTGATGCATTGCTGCCAAGCAAATCTAAGTGACAGAGTATTAAACTGTATAGTTTTCCTTCATCAGTTAGGATTGGATTTGTATCACTTATAACCAAAAGAATACATATAACTAGCACCATACTTAGCATATTTAATACCTAGAGCAGATCACTATTTACAACTCTCCTCTATAAAACAAAATTCTTTTCAATTATAATCATGTAATATACAGTAATACTTTTCTAAATTAAAAAATAAACAATAATTAAAAAGAAAATTAAAAATTTTAAAGATACTAATCACACGCATTAGAACATTTCATATATGAACTGAAAATCACAAATACCCATGAAAAATAGCACACAATTCATGGTTTGTGTTTCATTGTCTTGTTTTGGTGGTGGTGCCAGAGATGAAACTCAGTAATCCATGTGAAGCAACTGCTGTACCACTGAGCTATACCCAAGCCCCTATATTTTAGTGCTTTAAACATCAAATACAACTAAATGCTCCAAGTAGTCTCACAGAATGACAGAACTAAAGTAACTCAAGATTCGTTTCTTTACCTTTCAGTCATTTTGTTCTGGCTGCCCATTTCAAATGTCTTGGTTAAATGCAGGAGTGTGTACTACCAAGCCATTGCTTGTGCCCACAGAATCTCCAATACACACTACACCTGACTTACGATGGTTTGACTTAGGACTTTTCAACTTCACAATCACATAAAAGCAATAGATATTCAGTGGAAATCATACTTTGAGTTTTGATCTTTTCAATAAGTTACATGAGATATTCAACATTCTATTATAAAACAGGGTTTGCAGTAGATGATTTTGCCCAATTGTAGGCTAATGTAAGGTTCTAAGAAGGTTTAAAGTAGGCTAGGCCACAAAATGATCCTCAGTAGGTTAGGTGTATTGCACATACTTTGGACTTATGACATTTTCTATTTATGATGGGTTTAATCAGGATGTAACCCCAAAGTAAGTCAAAGAGCATCTATAATTCTACTACTATGAACTCACTCTTAAACACACATCACTGAGCTCACATGCGCTGAGACTTCCTAAGAGCTGGGAGTCTTCCAAATTAACTTCCACCAAGAACACAATGTGTATTAAAAGTAGTTTTAGAAGTGTGCTAAAGTATAATAAATACTAATGACAATTAGTAAACACTAGTAAAATAAACAGAACTGACAGCGCAAATTCAAAACTTAGACAAAAAATTTTCCCCCCAGAGAGTAATATTTTATTACTTTCATTGTTTCAATTGTCACTGCATGCTGATGATAAAATGTATGTAGTGTGGACAAAAATACGGTGAATGTTTACATTTTTTTTAAAAGTTGTTGCAGAAAACACACTTGCCACTAATCCCCATCAAAATATTTCCCCTCACTTCAAACACACTTATTCCATCATTCTTGACACCTTCTGAAGCAGTTCTGGAAGTCCTCCTTCGTGAATGTTTTTAGTTGCACTTCCATGGTTGCCTCAATATCCTGAATCAATTCAAAATGTTCGCCTTTCAGAGTCCTTTTGATTTAGGGAAAGAGCCAGAAGTCACACAGTGCCAGATCCGGTGAGTAAGGTGGGTGAGGTTACACCATAACATTCTCATGAGCCTGCCTTTCTGTTGGCTGACACTTGGCAGCCATATTTTTGATGACACCTCACAAAGACACTCGCGGAAGAGGGCTTCCAGAACTGCTTCAGAAAGTGGCAAAAACAGTGGGATAAGTATGTTCAAAGCATGGGGGAGTATTTTGATGGGAATTCATGGCAAAGTGTCTTTTACTGTAATATCTTTTTAAAAATTTAAACATTCACTGTATATTTTATATCAATTTGTAACACTCAATTTTAGATGGTTTATTACTGTTCTAAAATTTTCCACACACAATGCGTCCTCTTGTCTGGCCTTGGAGCAAACCCTCCCTCTTCTGCCCTTGCAAATAACCCTGGAAATAGGCTTCATTAATGTTGAGAATCCTTTCTACAATAAAAATTCTTCAAAGGATCCTGATAGAAGCCTATCAGAAGTGTTGAACTAATATTCTTGCACACAGGAGAAAATTCCCAGCAAGGTGCTTTCAATATTTACCTGAAGTTCCCAAGTTTTAAAGAAAGAGAAATTAAGACAGTCGATGGCACTGAGACTTTCAGCACAATGACAGGATAGAAATAACTTTCTATTGGAAGAAAAGGTAATTAAATAGTCTGCAAAGTGATACTCCACTGCAATTTGATGTAAAATCCTCTTCCTATTCCAGAAAATCATTACGATTCTCCGAACCAAGACAAGCCAAAAAACAATATCCTATTTCTAATTAATTTTCAATTAATCATACATCTTCTTTAAGATAAATTCCCTCTGAAAGCAACTAGGTAAAGCCCCAGATCTTGGGAGATCTACAGAAATTACATAATGAGTCACAAACTATAAGGATGAAACTGATCACATGATACCACAGATCTATATTAACCTATTCCCCTTGACTGTCCATCTAGCTTGGCTACATATTTTATTCATTTGCTTTATAGCTGGTCAGTTGCATCTCAGTAAATTCAATACCCTTCAAACTCAAACATACTTCATTCTCTCTAATATGTGCCCTTCTGCTACATTTTATTCCATTTGGTATACTTCCTAATCAATTCTTTTGTGAGCTTCATTTCATTCAGCACAATGTATCCATTGTTAGGATTTATTTCTTTCAGAACGATTTAAATCTATTTTGCTCAATGCTGCTTTAAAGCTACTATGTGCACCGCCCATTCCCATCCAGTGGGCCATATAGTCTGGTGCATATGCCATCTCCTTGGTTGAGGAAAATGTACTTTCCTAGCTTGGTCTGATGGGAAGTGATGCCTGCTTTTTATCTATCCTGTCAATGGCTGTGGACTGAATTGGAATGATACTTAGCCATCTCAGTATCAGGTACTCAATACTGAGATGGGTAGCCATAGGCTACCAAGTATGAAATCATCTCCCCGTAACAATGCTTCTGAAACTCTAGTTATCACTGCCAGCAGATGGAAAGCAGTACACAACAACCAAGGGCTCTCATAAATTGAGATTGTTGATTTTGAGAACGGCCATAGACTGCCTTCTTTGGTAGTGTTCATTTGTATTACTTTTGATTTGGGTTGGCCCTAGCCACCATGATCTAAGGCTTCAAATTTTCATTCTTCACAATAAAATAATTTTATTCAAAAGACAAAAAGCAATGAAAGGCACGTCACCGTAATGATCCTTGTGCCCACTTTCCTTCTAACTCAGATGTCTGCAGAAAGCCTGGGGGAGAAGCCCAGGGGGGAGGAAGAATAAAAGAGCAAGCTGCACCCAGTGGCTGTGAGCACACTAGCTGGTTTGAAAGGATGAACTTAAGTAGGGATGGCCTGGTAGGTTAGTTCGAAAAGCACTTTGAGCTTAAGGATAAGAGGACATTAGAAGCCTGTCTAAGGGTTTGTGGCTGCATCCCAAATGCACAGAGGAGCCCTGAAGGTTTTTAAGAAGGGGAGTTGACTCCCCTTCAAATGATCAAAGCACATTGCTCTTATAAAATAAGTCATATCTTACTGAAATAAAACGAACTTGAAATAAATGGATGGTGGTCCGTAATCATACCCAACATGTGGCACTGCTCCCAAGAAAGGTATTTCCAGTAGGAAGGGAAGAGACTTGTGGATGGAGGGAGGAGGGAAAATCCTCTTTGCAAACAAGGACAACTAAGTAGGAATGCACTGAGTGAACACATTAAAAAAAAAGTAGATAACATTACAGAATATAGATTGTAGACCACACGAACACTAACATGTTCAAACATATGAAATAAAAAGACTGGTGCTATAAAAAATATGAGATCCCTAGAAGAAAGTAACTGTACCAAGTCAGAGCTAATTGCAGAGAAATTCTGGAATCTAAACATGCAAATATCATTGATTGAATTAGTTTTTCTTAAAGAAAATCAGGCGTAATAAGAACAGCATTTTCATAAATTCCCACCCTAATAGGGCATGAAATTCAAGGAGGAAGAATGGCATGAAAAGTGAAATTCTCAATATATAATTATTAAAATTGACAAAGTAGACAGAAAAGCTTGACGACAGAGAAACAGTGAAAGAAATTAAACCTATATGACTGGATGGGCAACATTCCGATGAACATCAGTTTTAAGAAGTCACTTATATAAGCAAAACTTGACAAAAGAGAACAAACCTACTGCTGGAAACGTGAAAAAAGAGTCAAATGACAGAAGGTCGGGAGAATTACTAAACTCTTTCTCTGTCTTGAAATTATATCTTTAAGCTAGAAGGATGAGTGAACAAAAAAGAAAAAAACAAAGGATAAAACGCTAGAGAGCCTGGGAGACATACGAGAAACTTGGTCTCCAGACCTACACAAATAGTATTTTATTTCACAACAGCAACAAAAAAAATTTATAGATCTAGTCATGGAGATAATGTAACTAAGACTTGAAAAATCACAGAGAAAAAGTAGATTCAGGCAAATGTTAACTTATTTTTGCCCCTTTAAAGGAAGAATGGGAGATTCTACAGGTTGTAAGGTGCAGATTTCCAGCAAAATTGTAAAAGATTATATTAAGTGTATGATGTATGAGCACTTTGAAGAAACAGTAGCAACTTCTAAGGGCCAGCATCTTTCTATGTAGATGAGCTGAGCTGCTGAGCCGCTGAGCCAGATCTCTCCCTCCCTCCCCCCTTCCCCTTGACCCTCTCCTCTGTCTCTGTCTCTCAGAAACAGTTACTAATCTGGTAGATCAGTGATAAAACAAATATAATACACTGATTTCAGCAAGATGTGTGACAAAAATCTGAGAGAAAGATAGGAAGAAACAAAGAGACAGAAAGAGAGAGAGTTTATTCCAGGTCAATTCACAGCAAATTAGTCAACTATACCAAAAAGTAAATGTTGATCCATGAATCTTTTCACTGAGAATGGAGGTTCCTTCCCACAGAATGCCATCTTTGCCGCTAGACTATTGAATAAAACTGAGAGATCCAGATTCTAACAGTAGGTTAAACCCAAGGACAAACAAAACATGAAACAAAGCGAAAGTACCCACTTAGGTCCGAAAACTCCATTTCCCGAGTAAGGGATAAGAGTTGTTCCGGGCAGTAGCTTATACAAAATAAAAGCCCAGCAGGCCTCTGACTCTGAGCTCTACTACAGCTCGCAGCAGATGCCCTGGGCCTGGAAGGCCTCCAGTGAATACACAGCAGTCTGCATGTCCTGGGTGGGGTGAGGGACCGAACATTTCTTTCAACCCCAACGTCCCAGGTCTCCAACCTGTATATGAATCCATGCCTGGTGTCCTGTGGGATCACTACTAAACAAATGTAGAGAGGAAGTTGCAGAAAAAGGAAGAGAGTTTAACTTTTTCTACAGTCACTGATTTTCTGAGGAGCCACGCCCAGGAAACCTTGTGACACTCAGTGACCAGAGTGCACAGATCCCCGGCACCTAGCTGAAGAGACACTCCCTGGCTGACCAAACCACAAATTTCAGACAGGCAGAGAGAGCTCACATCTCCCTACCGTGACAAAAGCAACCAGAATTGCCAAATCCGATGCACAAAACATCTAATTTATAACAGTTAAAACCTGGCCTGTGACCAAGCCCAAAAGAACCATGTCTTATTTCACTCGCTCTTGAATATGGCTCTTTCAGAGATAAATGACTCCGCACTCTGCCAGTTCGCTCCTCTGTTTGGTGTTTTGTTTAGCTGGGCTTGTGACAAGCCAAGAGTTGATGCATCTGCTTGAATGTGTAATTTACCTCTCTGGTCAACTTCGCTTTTTTTTCCTTGACAATATTATGTCAAACAATCACATCACAACTGGCTCTGATCTCTTTGTTGTTAGCTAATAAATTAGAGAGCATTTATTATCTGCAATCCTTCTTTTCCTCTTTTAATGGTGACACATTTGTGGTGAATTACAGGGCAGCTTTATAAACTAGGCTCCGGGCCAGTCTCAGGCCCTGCGTCCCTGTGAACGTTCCCTCTCTTGGTTGGCCTCCCGGACTGGTGGTAAATCAAGGCAGCTGTCACAGCACACTGACTTAGTGTGCGTCACTGGGGAGAGCAGGAAGCGTTGCGGGTATAATTCTGTCCATCAAACTAATATGTTATATCAGTAGCTTTGTAATCTTCGGCCATAACTTATGGGAAGTGACACCTAAGAATTCACTTTGAAGGCAATGTGTTCCTCAGACTTTAAGCCAAAACAGACCCGATTCACAGCCACAGTTCTCTGTTTACAGGAGCGGGTTTCTAGTGCCGGGGAATCAGGTCCCTATCAACGTGGCAGTATTTTACACATCCCGCCAACTCAGCTTACAGCCCTCATGGCAATATTTGTAAACTTTTCCAGCAGGATTGCTTCTCTTCTCTTTGTGATCCTTGCCCTTCTCCAGTAGCAGGACGGATAAATATGCTCCTTGAAAGCTATCAAGACAAAATGGATGTCTCACAGGCAGGAAAGAGCAGGCAACCCACTTTCCTCCACTGATCCCCTTTGACCTTCACCTTGACAAATGCTGGTGTGGGACAGAAGAATACTTGCACTGCTACGACAGCAGGGTCACCTTTTATTGTTGCTGCAAAACATCTCCATGATATTCAAAGGAGTGAAGGAAGGTAACCTTAAATAGTGCGATGAGTTGAGACGCTGCAGACCAGACTCACATGCGAGTGTTGTAAAAGGGACACCTTATTTTGCTGGACTTGCTGTGGATTGTCCCTGTCTTCTCCCCTCATCCTCTCTGCTTGTTTTTCTCAGCAGGCCAATAAGAGACGCCCTTTGGGGAAGATTAAGTAGTTCTTTGAGCAGCCATCTGATGAAAAAGAAATCTACAATACCATTCAAAGGAGCTCTTCCTCCCCGAGGCACAAAACTAAATATGCACAGTAAAGAAATTTGAAAAATGCCTGCCCTTGCCATCCTCAATACCCCTTTGATTGATAGCAGAGAGGGTTTGCTATGATAATTTTACTTTGACAGGTCCCAGGCATAAATCCCAAGAAGGTGCCGCTCTCGGCTGACAACCTTCAGAGGACTCCAGTTAGGAACGGAAACAGACCCTTATTTTTCACCCTCAATGCGACTTCGGGTACAAAGGAAAGACTGCATGGAAAAAAATAAATCCTTATCTGAGGGGGGAAACCAAATTCAGAGCAGTTTTCACACTTATTCATCAGAAAGAATGGCCAACAGAGAAGGATGTAGCCTCAGTCCCACTTCTTCAAACTTAAGTTTAAATCCTCCAAATGAGAGATTTGAAACCTACTCAGACTGAGAAATGGATCCTCCTTTTCCATTCGTATTTTCGTACTCCAAAGTTATGCTAGTGTTTTGCTTCAAGGGCAGCCTTGAACTGTACCATAATAGTCTAGAAAAATCACTGCTTAAAAAAAGTACACAGATACTCCATTGTCTACAATTACTCTCATTTACTGAGAGCTTGGAATGTGAGTGTCTCTGTAACTCCTTATGTCCACTTAGTTTTCACAATCACCTTAAATGAATAAAGTCTCAATGAACAGGGATGCAATCAGCGATCCCAAAACATGAGTTTTTCCAGCATTTTTCTTTTCATCTTGCCTCATGGCCTGTCTGGGGAGTTCTGGGGCTCAGTACTTCTTTATCCTCCCCTTCTCCACCCAAAACATGATGATTCAGCCTTAAGCATCCCAGCCCTAGAAATCATACTCAACAGAGCTGAAGGAAGAAGAATTTCTGGTTTTCCCTAAATTAAGTAGGCAATTAAATAAACTGGAACCCCATTCTCCCAACATGACAGTTGATCTCACCAGAAATGCAGGATCATGACCTGTTAAAAATAATGATGGGGTCAAATCTAGGCAAACATCTAAAAAGAAGGAACATTTTCTATTTCTTTAAAACTCTTCAGAAGTGAAGTATTTACCTTCTAATTGTCTACCTCTTATGAAAGTGAGCAACAGTTTCTCTTGACCGAAGGGTCCCACTCCCACATGAAGAGAGGGTCTGTATCATTCTAATGTCACGGGAGCAATTTCTCCCTATCTTACTTCATGGCAGGCCTGGGGTATGTGGGCGCTATGGAGCTCCACATCTCTGCATCAGGTTCGCACTTCTGAGAGCTGTTAACAACAGGCAAGGAAGGATGCAGTCTTAGAACTCAGTAGAACTTGGGTCTTTAATTTAATAGGACCATAACACAAGGATTTCACCCCAGGCCGGAGAACTGAGCTTTATTTTCTGGGGTCGATATTTTTACAGCTATCCCCATCTTATGGAGGATATAACCATGCCCAGGAGTTCTAACAATTGGTCCATAGGTCAGCCAAGAAAGTCAGTGGGGAAAATAAGAATAAAAAAGAACAAGTTGCTCATAAAATCAGGGAGTAATATATGAGTTTTTTTTTTTCTTTAAGTCATAAAGCAGCTTGAGCAAATCTCAAGAAAAAGACACTGGCTAAATAATTCTCTTTCATTCCACAGCCCCTCTAAATACCAAACAGGATGTGCTTCCTTGTAAATGCCTATAAATTTGGGAGAGAAAAACAAACCTGATCTTGTCTACAGAGCTCTAGGCTGCAAGGAACATGGTAGATTTCTGTTTTCCTTCAAGGAAGATGCCAGAACAGCATTTTCCCACTAAATGTTGATAAGAAAGGCATTTAGCATTTCATTTCATGGGGCTGTTGCAAGTGGGTGGTATGGCATGATAAATTATGGACAATGTCATACTAACAATTACAGGCCCGTCCACACTTGCTTATTCTGTTCTCAGGCCAGCGATAACACCATCATGTACAAAGCCTTCTGCTGTAGCAGATGTGGCAGAGATGTCCCTTTTCCAGGATCTCTTTAGAAAACAGAATTCTCAAAGTTTTGGAGGGATGATGGCCATCTTTGCGATCCATGAACAAAAACTAAAATGAACTCCTACTGTCTGCACTTCAGGCCCATTCAGGTCTGATGTCCCAGCTTGACCCAGGTTCTTCCCCCAGAGATTCAATCTATTTCTCTGCATATAAGCATAAGAAGTTGGGTTAGAAAAGCACTGAAAATTAGAAATTAATCTCCGTCCAAACCCAAAGCGATATCTTTAGAGTATTGCTATGGTTTAAATCTGGGGTGCTCCCCAATACCCTTAAGTGTTTGGAAGGTGAGTGAATCATGGGGTGCTATAGTCAGCAATGGATTAATCTACAGATGAATCCATAGTTGAATGTGCTTGTTAGGAGGTGGCACCTGGGTGGAAGAGGCAAGTTATTGGGGGCGTGACCTAGAAAAGTGTATCTTCTTTCCTGGTTCTTCCCTTCTCTCTCTGCTTCCTGGTTGCTATGAGCAGCTTTCCTATGGCAGACCCTTCTGCCAGGCAATCTCTGCCTTGGAGCCAGCATACCATGGAATGAACACACTGAAACTGTAAGCCAAAACAAGTCTCTCCTCCTTTAAGTGGTGGGTATTTGGTATTATGTCTCACTGATGAAGACAGTGACTGAGACAATAAAGAGACATTGTGAGGACTGCGAAGAGGAAACTTGCTCTGGAGGAAATGAGAACAGTGCAGGGGTTGGGTACAGTTGCCTAGATAGACTGAAGAACTTTCAAACAACTGACCTGAAGTAGCAAGCAATTTCCTAGACCAGAGGATGTCAAGCTCAACACTGCTAATATTTTGCACTAGGTCACTGTTTGTTGTAGGGAAGTCGTGTGTGCAATAGGATGTTTAGCAGCATCCCTGCCCCATTCCCATTACACACCAGTAGCATGTACCTGCTCCCAGAAGATCCAGATAAAAAAAGTCTTCAGACATTATTAAATAAGCCCTGGGTGGCGGGCCCAAATTTGGCCAAATTTGGAGAACCACTGGAGAAGGCCATTCTTGTGAATCCTTGTGGGCCACATTATCTAACAAAGAAGGTTAGATTTCTGAGTACATAATGCCACGTGAGTCCTTTCCCTATTATTTGAGGCAACATGATAGTTTTGGGTATAACAAGACCCTTCCACTTCGACTTCTGAGTAGAAAGGAAAGTGCCTTCACTATAAGATTAAGATCAATTGCCCTAAAGGTAACAATACAATAGTATCTCTATTAAATATGTCTCCATGAGGCAAGCTGAGTTGCCCTCTTTGCCCTTTCTATTCTAGAGTCCTTGAATCCTGCTATATCAAAGATTTCAGCCAAAAAAATAAAGCTACAGGACAGGCAATTCAACAGAGGGCATACAATACACAGAGTCAGAATAGCAAACAGAAGGGAAGGCTGACCTAGGCAGCCCCGGGAAGAAGGGTGACTCAGGAAAGCACTACCATCACTATACTCCAGAGACCCAGAAAAAGAGACAGTGTTATTGGAACCTGGAAGTCAAGGTCTACTACAGAAGCTGGATACACAGTGAAGATGGGACAACAAGAGGGAGGGGCTTCTCATCAGAGATGTAGCCACAGAAGAGACACACCCACCACCAGAGACAGTCATCTGAGGAAGAAAGGTGGGGAAAGGAAGACCCTGGTTTCTTCCTCTCTTCTGCCACCTGTAGTTTCTCACAAGTGCCCCCCTCACTGGAGGAACTCACTGGACTTCAGCTGGCAAAGGAGCCCAAGAAATACATTTCCTGGAGGCAGACCCTTGTGGCACATACTGAGCCGAGCAAGAGAGGGGACTGAGAACAGATCTGAAAGCAAATGGACCAAGGATCATCATAATTACCAAGTTCAACTGTAGGGACAACTGAATGCATTTCAGACTTATCATTCAGAAGGGCAAAGGGGTCAGGATGAATCTGAGAAAAAATAGGAAGTTGAGGGGAAAACGTATCCGAAAAATCCTCAAAAAAAGTTCCCTACCTCTCCCCTCCCAGACCACATTTAACATGGGAAAAATTTGTCTAGACAGAGACTATTACTGAACAACTTCAATGACATTGAGGTAATGTCTACAAAGAACATCACTAGAGGAAATATAACGTGTACCAGTAACCTTCTGCTGCATAACAAAACATTACAAGTTCAGTGTCTTAACCACCACCCCTGTATTTTCACATGCTTCTTTTGGCTAGATATTTGGACTGGGCTCAATTCAGCAAGAGTTACCCGAGATTATTCATGTTTCTGAAACTACATGGCAAATTAGCCATGGCCAGAGGGCTCCACGGGTTTCTTTTTTGCTCCTAGTGTTCCGCACATCCAATAGGCACCCAAGTTCTTTCCCTGCCAATCTGAGGGTGTTAAGAGAGAGGGAAAGGCCCAATGCATGAATGCTTTCCATGTCTCTGCCACATCATGTTTGCTAATGCCATACTGATCAAAACAAGTCCCAAGGTCAAGCCCAGAGTCAAGGGTTGGACAGAGAAACTTCACTCTTGGTGGGAGGAATGTTACAGTCACCATGAGACATGGCATGCAGACAGAGATAGGAAAAAATGTGGACGGTCCAAACAGCAAATGTTTTTGGTTGTCACAGGGGTGCTGGGCTCTCAAACAACCACTTCAATTGCCATCTCCTAAGCCTACTCCATAAGAATTTCATGATCAGTAGCCAACTACCTCAACCAGTGTTGAGAATGTGGCCTCAAATACAAACTTAAATTGAGAGGAAAAAAAAAAAAAAAAAAAAAGGAAAGTCCAGCTTTCAGTGCAGTATTGTAGGGAAACATCAAACTGGAAATCAGAAAATATGTTTTCATATTCTAACCCCAGAAACAATCAAGTCTCTTGAGTAAGTCTACTCCATCCAGTTCACAATTTCCATACTTGCAAACTTGGGAAGTTAAACTACTCAAGGGTAGCTGAGGCAAGAGTGGTAGGGTGAGGAACAGAGAAGAGAAGACAAGGTGGTTACTTGAATGAGTGAAGTTTGTGTACAACACGTAACCTGGGAACACAAGCCCTGCTCATGAAACTCATTGTTTTGCCTAAAACATCTTGGCACCTGATGTGACTGGAATCTGTGACTAGATCAGACCTCACTGGCTCTGCTGTTTGCAGCCTTTTTTTTTTTCCTTCCTCTGGTGCCTCAGCTGTACCTGTCTTTGCTACGCAGTCATCAAACCCACATGATCTGCAGGACACAGTGCAATGATCTGCCTGATCTGCAGGACACAGTACGATCCGAGGAGCAGGCTGCCTTCCCACCATCCTGTTTTCACCCTGCACACCCCCAAAGTGGGACCACAACTGACACACTCTTTTACACAGCCCGTGCCGGCTGGCTGCTCCAAGGCCACGATCCAGCTGCATTTGCTCCGGTCTGTGCTTGCAAAAAGCCTTCAGGATGCTGCACCTCAGATCCCATCACTGCCCCACAGTCAGCAGGGGATCAGCCCGGCTGTCCTGCTTCACTGCTCCCAAGTGCTGCGTCACCCAGAGAAGACAAACTCCCAAAATATCTACTTCTCGTGGCCCTTTCATTTCGGAGGAAATTCTCAGGAGGTCAGAATGCAGGGGAAAAAAAAATCAGCGATGACCACAACTCTTGTGATCAGAGAGGTAGGAGAAACTCTGAAACTACCACAAGGTCCTGTTTTAAACCGCTAGGAAATGCTGGCACTAGAAACAGGCTTTCTGATGTGACACGGGCCTTTTGCGTTACACTTCCTCCACGCAGCCCATCAGGACCACTTCGGAAACAAACTTCTTTCCCCCAGTGAGTCTAAAGTGGTCCTTTGATAAATAACAGCATTATTTGTAGTGCATGGGAGCCAAGCAGCCTGGATTTGAATCGTGGCTCCACCTTTGCAGGTCCAAATGCCGGGGACTTTGGTCAAGATCCCAAATCTCTCTCTGCCTCACCCGCTCCCTCATCTGCAAAATACGGACACAGGGTCACGGTGATAGTTACCCGAGAAAATAATTATAGCATCTTTACTATGTGGCACGTACTAACCGTGCAATAAATGTTAGCTGCTGTTATCATCTCTCTCACCATAATCTTTAAAACGGACTTGTCTGGGTATTCCTTTTTGCTAGCTTTATTTGTCTGATTAGATAATAAACTCAAGAGCAAGGATGATATATATTTCTTTTTATTCTCTCTCATTTCCGCTGCCCTTTCCCATTAGCCCAGGACTTGTATATAACACACACCCAGAGGTCTTGTAGCATAAGGGCGGAATGCCAAGGTGAACAAAGCACAGTCTCTAAGGTAGATAAGTTCGATTTTGGGCTCTACTCCCTAATAACTAGTGACTTTTGCCAACTTTCCAAGCATCTCCAAGCATTATAATGTATAAAATGGGGATAAAATGTTTGCCCCATAAGGTGACTGTGAAAATAGCCTTCACAGTCATGGATGATATCATCATGGTGCTCAATAAATGGTTATTTCTTTCCCATTCCTTCTCTCTCCCCATTAATGAATCAATCAGATTAGTGCCAGGAGAGTTGGTAAAGTGAATGAAAACTGGTCCAAACAGAAAAGGCAAAGGGAGGGAGTCTAAGGTCTTGACCTCATACTGCAGTTTGGATGCTAAATGTTCTCCCAAAGGTTTAT
Source organism: Hystrix cristata (assembly GCA_004026905.1). Lineage (NCBI taxonomy): Eukaryota > Metazoa > Chordata > Mammalia > Rodentia > Hystricidae > Hystrix > Hystrix cristata. The sequence continues at coordinate 275,064 of PVJO010000215.1, forward strand.
GTGTTAAATAAAGGCAATAGCCTCTTCAGGAGGCTCTCAGTCATTGGGCACGTGTCCTTGAAGGGATCGTAAGACTCCGGTCTCTTCCTCTTCACTTCCTAGCTCATCAGGCAAGCAGGTATGTCCACCTTGTTCTCCTCTCATGATGCATCCCTCACTGTAGGCCCAAAGCAACAAAGCCAATCCATCATGGACCAGACCCTCCAAAACTATTGGCCAACAATCCTTTTCTCTTTAAAAGTTAATTACCTCAGATATTTCAACTCAGTGACAGAAAGCTCAGCAATAAAATGTCACTACAGGGTTGTGTTATATACCCAGGGCCTTCCCCACTCTCATCCAAGATGTGGATTCTCAACGCCATTTAGAGAAGGCAATAAGGTCATTGTCTTAGTTACTTTTCTTGTTGCTAAGACAAAATACCCAACACCTAAAGTTAAAGGAGGAAAGATTTATTTCAGCTTGCAGTTTGTAGAGGTTTTAGTCCATAGTCAGATGGCTCCAAGGCAGGGTGGTATGGCAGAAGGGCATCACAGAGGAGAAATAATTCATGGCAGGCAGAAGGCAGCAAAGCAGCAGAAGCCTTTTATCCCTTTCAGGCTACCTGCCTTGTGGGTAGTGCCACCCACATCCAGGGCAGGTCTTCCTATTATCTACAATCAGAACTATGCTAAACCAATCAGTGGCCTAATTTAGTAACACACCCTTAATCTCAGCACCACACATCCTAGATTGAGCCACCTCTGAAAAGTGCCAAACCTGTGACCACATGAGGCTTTGGGACAAAATCTAGATACAAGCCAAAACAGTCATCAACACAGGAACCTCAACTGAAACAAGCGGAGAGGGGCTTCGAGTCTTTAGGAGGGCTCTAGTTCTCCCCTTTACTGGTAAGGCCTGGATAGTATATGTAAGAGGACCGCTTGCATTTTTTCTCAAATTTCCTTCCCTTGTTGCCCTCCTGTAATTCAAAAAATAGCAGACGGACCTACAGCCCAGCCTCACAGCAATCATCTTGAGTTTTCCTGGGACCTTGAAATGCTAATGCCCACAATCTCCCCATAAAGATGCAGCCTCAGAGAAGGTGAATGACTGGCCAAAGGTCACACAGCTGAGCGAAGACAGAAATAAAACCAACCCAGTTCTGCTAACTCCTAAACTGGTGCTCTCTTAAATGTCTCGTCTTTCTGGACCTCAGAATATACGCTTTTGAAAACATTTACTAAGCAGGCCATGGTCTAAATTCCAACACTGACATCCCCAGTCTGTGTCTGGTGGGATGCAAACAGTCATGACCTTTGAGGCCTAGCACCAGTGAACTGAAGACAGCCAGCGAAAAGCTATTTACCTTGCTTTCTTCCTGCAGCCCAGAGGTTTGTATGTATTCGTCTCCCGTGGTTCTCTTCCCTGTAGCTGGGAATGCACCCTGAGACCTCCTCATGTGAAGGAAACAGACTCCAGCTGGCCAGCCATGCTGTGGCTCCAGTGTGGACTTCAGCTGCTTTGCTCTAGGGCTGTGTGTTCTATGAACTGCATTAAAAAATTAATATCTACGTGGCTCTTACTCAACTGTCTTGAAGACACCAGCTGTACCATGCTTTCTCCTCTAATTTGACAGTCGTCAGAACAGCTCCAGAAGAACAGAACATTCTTCAGGGGAGGGCTGTTGGGTTTGCAGATGTATGAGAGGCACAGAAGATCAAAGAGATTTCAAGTTGAAATGTCACGTAGGGAAAAGGGTGGGAGGTGACAAAAGAAGAAAGAAGCTGACGTGCATTGAATGTCCATCACATTCCAGGCACTGGGCTGGGTAAGTTCTTACGACTTAATACATCTGCTCCTCGCAGTGCCGAGAGATGGGTGTAATAGTCATAGTTTACAGATAAGACAACTGAGGCTTAGAAAGATTAAGAGATTTTCCCAGACTTAGGTAATTTGCTGTATGGGTGCTGATTTGGGGGTTTTTGGAGGGGAGGCGGGTGTTGCTTTTTGTTTTGTTTTTGTTTTGTGTGATGCCAGGGATGGAACCCAGAGCCTTACATATGCTATGCGTGTGCTTAAACACTGAGCTATCTCCCGGGCCCTCTAACTGGTGTATTTGATTCCCAGGGCTATTGTATCGGATTCTAACGAACTTGGTGGCTTAACAAACAGCATCGTGTATCTTGCAACTGTGTAAGGCAGAAGCCTAAAATCAAGATGTGCGCAGGGTTATAATTCTTCCAAAGATTCCGTACGAGAGTCATTCCTTGCATCTCCCAGTTTCTGTCCTTACAAAGTGTAATCAAAAATACAGTGAATGCTGCTGCTGAGCGCCGTCTAATGGAATGGCAGATGTGGCCTTATTCACCAGATCTGGCACCATGGGAAAGTCATAATGACCATGAAAGGTAAACTGTTTTTAACGGATTCAGGACGTCAAGACAGCTACAATTAAGTTTGAACGACGACTTCCAGAAGTGTTGAAAAAAGTGTGTTTGGATGTGAGGGCGATCTGGTTGCGACATCTGTCACCTCATTGTTCGCCAGGGTTGATTCGGCTGATCTGGCTGGCGAGGCGGGTGTCCTCTTCCTCGACCTCACCGCTCCATACATCGCTCCTAACCCTCCCGGAGCTGAGCACTCCATCAAAGAGGGCGACCACCCTTGATAAAGGAGGACCATTTCCTTAGTCAAGGGCATACCAGTAGCTCTGCTCCCCCTCTAGATCCTCCAAACAAGCTTTCAAAAAGTGTTTGCAGTGAGTGGAAGTATTTGGTGGGGGCGAGGGTGGCCTGCAATTGCACTGTGTGTTTTATTTTTTAAAAATATATAACTATTCATTTTACTTTTCAATCACATCTTATATGGGGCCATCTTGAATAATTGGGATAATTTCATCTTGAGATCTTTTATTACATATGCAAGGACCATTTTATCAATAAAGCCACATTCACAGGTTCCAGGATAAGGATGGGGACACATCCTTTGGGTCCCACCACCACTGGGTTTTGAACTCAGCCCTCTCTTACTCTACATCCCATTTTCTTACCATACTGTCATATCATTTCCTGCCTTCTCCTTTCTCTGCTTCCTCAAGAGTAGCTTTGGCCAAGATAAAGATTCCAAGGCACTCACAGCCACAATATGGACAAAGTTTCTGAATTCTAAGAGTTATCCAGAAGTTATTGGAAGAACTGACATTTAGAGGAGTCCGCTGCATCCTATATTGCTTTAGGAATCAAGGGGAGAGTGGTGGGGATTTAGTTCAGTGGTTAGAGTGCTTGCTTTGCAAGCACCAGGCCCTGAATTCGATCCCTAGTGCCGGAAAAAATAAAAGGAATCAAGGGGAGAAACGCCCCAAACACATGCCTGGCCATTGCCTCTAAACATGGAAACAGTGAGCCTTCCGCACAGCTCAGCTTTCCTTGTGCAGGAGTAAGAGTTAGCAGGTGTCAACTTAACCTATAGCCACTCACTAATAAGTTTAAGATAAAAGGCCAATACGTTTAAATAAGATTCAAACATAATCTAATAGTATTTGTTACCAAGCCCTATCTAATTATATCAGTCAATCTTTTATTACCAGACCCACGAGTGCAGAGAACTCCATTATAATTTCTCTTTATAATGATCTCTTCACTATCTGACTCCTCAAACTCTGCAATAAATTAATCATCTGCTCGTAATCATGAGTAAACATCAGCTCAATTAAGGACTGATACATAAACAGTTCACTCTGAGGCTCATCCTGATACGGATGGGAGTACCCCTGGGCGCCTGCCAGGGCGTGCTTGGCTCGGGCCTCTCATGTCTGCCATCACTGAGAGATGAGCTGGCTGTCATTTCCTGCACCCACCCTGTCTGCGGAGGGGGAGGACACTGGCTGGTCCTCTCTGAGTCTCCGGGTGGAAGGATTGCCCATCTTCCCCTCACTCTGCACCACACAGCCTCACATATCTGTCAGGAAAAGCAAGAACTGGGCCTCTGCCTCAGCCAACAGGAAAGTAGAAGGACCCTTGTTTCACTAAGATGCAGGACTAGGTGCAGCAAAGACATGTAATTGTTGTAGGTTGAACTGTGTCTCCCAAAAAGATAGAGTGATGCCCTAAACTCAGGAGAATTTATTTGGAAATAGGGCCACTGTGTGTGATGATTTAAGGCAGAATCACACTGTAGTAGCATAGGGCTTTAACCCAATATGTCTCGTGTCCTTATGACAGTGTGTCCTTATAAGATGTCAGAGAGGAGAGTGCCGTGTGAAGGCACACAGGAAGAAGATGGTCCTGTGAAGACAGAAGTAGGGCATCTATTAGGAAAGGAACACAGAAACCTGGAGGCCACCATCAGAAGCTATAAAGAGGTAAGGAAGGATCCTGCCTAGACTCTACAAGCAGCATGGCCCTGCTGGTATCTTGATTTTGAACTTCTGGCCTCCAGAACTATCAGAGAATAAGCTTCTGTTTTTACTTGAGCCATGCACATTGTGCTATTTTATTATGGTGGCCCTAGAAAACCAGCACCATAACTTATTATGATAAAGGTAGCATTGACTGAGCATTTGTGACACAGCAGGCACCATGCCGAGTGTTTTGCAGGTATGAGCATATGGAATCTTCCCAAGCAGCTGGGCAGTTAGTTCTCTTATTTCTATTTTGCAGGCGAGGAAACAAGCTTGCCCAAGGTGAACTGCCCCAAAGTTACAGAGCTGGTGGGCAGCACCCTCTCTGGTAAAGGCTGCACATTCTTTGTTATCCATGACACCACCTGTGAGCCCAGCTTGGCCAGGGCTCATGCACAGGTTTTTCCCATCTGTATCACCGGGGTCCCAGGCTTCTCTGGCCTTCAAGAGAAGGTACAGAGAAGCCTGTGAACAACCGCAGGGCCTTCATTCAGCCTTTTGCTTGCACTCCAGACACGCTGCACACTCGTGTTGGCCGTTTCCACCTCTCACATAAGGCGTGCTTTAAACCAAGTCTTCTGCTGAAAAACTTCGCTGCATACAGTAAAGTTCTTTCTCATAGAGAAATTTCAGGTAACAGAAATAAGAGATGATAAAAGTAGAAAATTATCACTCTGCAACCTGTGAGGAAATAAAGGATTTAGGTGACCATGACAAAGACCCTCACACATTTGCTGACGGGCTGCCTGGGAACCTTATGGGAAAATCGGGCTGATACCACACGAACCTGCTGGTAGGATACTTTTGTTTTATTTGTTAAATTTTTTCCAACTATACTAAGATACAATTAAATAAAAAATTGTATGTATTTAAAGTGTATAATGTGACAATTTTATATACATATTTTGCAATGACTATCACAGTCCAGTTAGTGAGCACATCTATCGCCTCACATAGTTAGATTGGGTATGAATTAAGAGTCTCAAGATATGATGCACAAAGAAGTGGGCAGCATCACATGCAAAAAGGATTGAATGTGAATCTAAACAACCTTGAGCCAACGCCAGGTTATAGGATGCGGACCAGGTAGAAGTACAAGTTTGTTAAATGACACGGCCAGGAAGCAACCAACCAAAATCAGGATGTGCCTAGGATGAATCATTCTATTTAGCAAAAAGAAAGAAAGAGAGAGAAAGAAGATAAGAAGAAGAAGGGAAGGGAAACTATTAGCGACTGACAACAATCAGAGACATAGCAACCAAATAAAATGCATGCATCTTGTTTGGATCCTGAATGATCAAACAATACAGAAAGATATTTTTGAGATGATTGGGGAAATAAGAATATGGGCTGGGCATTAGAAAATACTATAGAATTATTTAATTTTTTTAGTTGTAATCATGGCATAGCATTGTTTTGAAGGGGTAAATGGTTTGTCTTGGTTAGAGAACCTCAGCACATTAGTAGGAAAAGTCGGTCTCTCTCCAGAAATACAAAGTGTTCACTCCATATCGGTCAGCCAAGGACCGTCTAGGGCAGTGATGGCGAATCTTTTAGAGCTTCAATGACACAAACAGCCCACAGTGGCATGCATGTCATAGGTTCACCACCACTGATCTAGGGACTGTACAAAGCTCCTTCTATGTGGGGCTTGCGGTTTTGAGAATTGCTTAGAAATGCCTACCAATTATGAGTCAGCAAAGTGAGACAAGAGGGAGAAAAACTTGCTACCTCAGCCCCTGGGGAGTTGACCTGGTTGGTCCAGCTCATTCCTGCTCATCCATAATGCATGTTCCTTCGATTCATGGCTACGATTACCACAAATGGAAGCGATCAAGGGAACGTGCCTCTTTGCTTCTGCGTTTGTGACATGTGGGGCCCTCAGTGCAGTCCTTCCTACAGATCACATGGGTAATACTGCCACCCCAGTTGGTTCACTTGAGGATGTACGATCAAAGCCAAAACTTATAAAAATGTTTAAAACAGTGTGCATTCAATAAATGTTAGCAGCAGTGGTCATCCCAATTACTATTACAGGTGCTGCCCTGTTAGTACTGCACATGGCTGTCACTGGACTTGCTCGGTCTGCTCTTCGTGTTAGCTGTAACTGTCCAATGCAGGAAATTAGGAATGTCAACCCAAGGACAAGGGGATCCTTATGTGCTTCCCTCCATCCTCTCCTCCCCCTCCCACATGGCCACTAGACAAGGTGATTCCCCCCAAAAACAAATGGGTACCTCAATCCCTCCCCCAAGTAGGTAGGCCAGTTTTTGTCACAGAAACACATTCTAGGATGCAAGAGTGTCTTAGTTACTTTCTCGTTGCTGGGACAAAATACCCCACATCCACAAGTTAAAGGAGGAAAGGTTTGTTTTGGCTTATAGTTTACATAGGTTTCAGTCCATTGACAGCTGGCTCGAAGGTAGGACGGCATGGCAGAGGAGAAACAATTCATGGCAGAGTAGGCAGGAAGAAGTGAGACTTCCTACTTCTTTCCCTTTTTATTCTATCCAGGCTATAAGCCTGTTGGTTGGTACGCCCACACCCAGGGTGAGTCTTCCGTCCTCAGTCCTCAGTAAATCATCTCCTACACCCGGAACTAAACTGGGTGGATCAGTGGACTAATCCAGTATCACACACCCATAATCCAACATCACATACTCACTATTCAGTCACTTCCAAAAGTCCCACCTATGACTGCGCGAGTCTTTAGGGGGACACCTATATAAAAGCCATGACAATGAGTAAGAGGAATAAGTAGATTTACTAAGCAGGATCAAAGTACGCACTCAGAGAGGCACGTTATGGTCTGCGTTTTTGGGGATGGAATCAGAAATTTATGAATCTATAGTATCAGAAGAAAAGCCTGGGCCCAGGATACAGGTAAAAGCAAGGTCTCAGCTTCAGGTGAAAAGTCCATTTTACAGGTGAGAACCAAGCCACATTTACAGGCTCACTGTATCTCTTTAAAACTTAGGAATTTAGAGTTGCCTGGAAGGTAAAAAAGAAGGCATTGTAACCTCTGGTAATTTTGATTGTGTCCTAAAGCCAGTTTTCTTAAAATTACAATTTAAAAATTATAACTTTCCTTACCTTCTTTCTACCTGCCTTTATTTCCTCTTTCCTATCCATGGGGACAGGGCTTTGCACCTAACAGGATACAGTGAGCCCCTGTGGAAAGGCCCCTGGTGGGCAGGGGTGCTGAGTACTCGTTCCCTTGAGGTGAAGGCTGCCGTCCTGGTGACCACAAAAGGCAGAGGTGCAGGCTTGAGGTAAATTCCTGGTTTTGTCACTTAGTAAATGATGGACTTGACCATCCTGCTGTATGTTTTTTAGCCCTAATTTCTTAATAAGTAAAATGGAGGCCAAAGTGCCTGCCTCCTAAGCTGTGGGGACATGGCTGGAGTCTAACTCGGCTCCTGGCTGACTCCGGAGAACCGTGTGGGCCTCCATAAACTCCAAGCTTTTCGCTTCTGCTCTGGAATGTGAATGGTGGCATCTCGCCAGCCCTACCTGAGTACTAACTGTACAAGAAAATACAAAGATGGGGCAGATTGGAGAGGTGTAATACATATGCATTCTCCTTCCCTTAAACAGAAAGTTTTCAGATTCAGGCTGGCACCCAGGACTGTTATCGCGAGTGCCCAGGGCTGGCCTCTCTGTGCTTGGCCTGACCCTGCCACCTAGTCAGCAGCACTAGGTGTTAAAGGGAAGCAGAGATTGCCAAAGACTGGCCCACAGGCCAAAGAAATCGCCAAAATGGACAATGAGGCTGCAGAACAAAGAAAGGTGCAATATTCTCAGAGCACGTCAGCAAAAGCCACCGAAGTCACAGGAGAGAGGGAAAACACAGCATTTTAAGTTCCCCTTAAATTATCTTAGTGTAACCAGTTCTAATCTACATCTTATCACTAACTACTGATAACTTGAGGGTGTCATTTCTTTCTCTTGGCCTCATCTATAAAACCAAAAGCCTTCTTATCCTGAGACTTTATTCTGAGCATTTAA